>JBBYHK010457965.1:0-21339 GCA_038382065.1 Adansonia grandidieri
TGAAGGATGAATATAGGATAAAAACGAAATAAAGTAGAAATAATTAAAGAATAGCCATGAAAGATTATTTTATCTTTAACATAAACAATAATATTTTTGTTTAAAAATTAAAATTATTTTATTAATATCTTATTGTATTAAATATATTAAAATATAAATTATTTAATATATTATATGTTAATATACTTTAAATAAAATTTTAATATATTATATTTAAATATATTTAAAATATAATAAAATTATATTTGAAAATATATTATTTTCTCTTTTCCGATAGGTACTCTCTATTTTCTCTCTCCTCCCGTTTCTCCTTCACTCCCTCTACCTAACTTTCTATGTACCCTTCTCTCTCTCTCTCTCTCTATCATAATGAAATGCCTTTCAGTATCGGTCAAGCGTACGACATCAATTTATATCACTCAATAATTTAAGAAAAAAAAAAGAAAAAGAATAGTATAATCAATTATAGTTATAGGAAAAAATAAACAAAAATGACTTCCAAGTTATTACCAATTTGTATCACAGAAAGAATTAAAAGCCAATAGATATTTTATCAACTGGAGTCATAATCCTGATAGCAACTCAAAGTAGACAAATTAAAAGTCATTGCATAAAATATCGCACCCAATTATGATCACAACCAGAACGATAACATAGCATATCCAAGTTGTAAGAAGACAATTTTCCTAGTACAAGAAACATATATCCATAATTCCTAATTAATTATATTAATAGATTACAGATCATTGCATACATTGCATAGCATTACATAGTAGCAACATCTTAAAATTGGGATTCACTTAGACTTGTTAGTTCTAATTTGAACTCGAAAGATTAGATCAATTTACTTGAATTTATATTTAATTCGATTAGAAAGGCCAACAACTTGAACCTGATCTCACTCGAATCCAAATTGGACCAAATAATAAATCCAAAATGACTCGATCTTAAATTAAGTATAAATTTGATTTGATTAGAAAGGTCAACAATTCAAACCCATTTCAACTCGAATCCAAATTGACCCAAACAAATAAATCCAAAATGACTTGAACTTAAATTAAGTTTATTTCTAAAACATTAATTCAATAAAAAAATAACTATAATATAAATTATTAATTTATCTTAATTCTATAACTTATAATTACTATTTATATAGTAAAGTATGTATCATGTAGACAATGACTATGGGGAAAATTTGAAATCGAAAAAAAAAAAAGAAAAAGAAAATCGGTGTCATTGCATAGAGCATTAGGGTATTAGGAATTAAAATTTTAATCAGTCGGTTGCAAATCAATCTATATGTTTTTATTTTAAATCAAATCGTTGAATTGGATAAATAGTAAGTTTGTTATATTATTATTGTAATAATCTTCTTAAATTAATTGTTCAAGATTTCAGGATCATTGTTTAAGGACTAATATAATCTTTTAAATACATAATAATTATTAAATAAATTATAAAATATTATATCACATTTTAATTATAAAATATGACAACCTTATAATCACATTTGAAAATTATATATTTTAATTATCATGTATATACGAATGACATTTTATAATGTTTTTATTGTTATACATACTATTTATTTTAAAATTACAATCCATTTTAGAATAAAGTGTATAATAGATTGTTAAAAATGATATGCATGTCTTAAAATATTGATTTATATTATAATAATATCTTATTACGTGATTTATATGTACAGGCTGCATTTGGTTTCAAATGAAATCTCGTTGTCTGTTTGGATGACAAGGCTTCGACGCCCAGATGAAACTGCCTCCATTTTGCCCTTTTTTATTTAATAATTAATTATATATAAAATAACTAGTTATAGATAAATAAATACAAATAAAAATATAAAATAAAATATATAATTATCTAATAAATTAATAAATAATTGAATAGATCAATTCTTAATATAAAATAATATGCTCATATTTTTAGTGAAAAAATTTTAATTTTTAAAATATTAAATAAAATTAAAATATTATAAAAATACATAAAAATAATAATTGAATATTATTTTGTTAACCTTTAATTATGTAAATATATAATAATTATATATACATTTTAATCTGATGTCTCTAATAGTCATTCTCTTTCATTGTAATTCACATCAACGCCACCGCTGCAATTAAATCCAAACAGATATCTCATAATTAATTTTAATCTCACCATTACAATACATAATCTTATCGCCATTGCTGTTTTCAATCTCACTAGAATTAATTTCACTGGCCATTCAAATTGACCCATAATCTCTTATCATTATATACATTATTTTTAAGGGAAATATGTTGTTTGTTTTTATTTTAAAAGTATAATCTTTTAAGTCCTATGATATGATTTTTTTAAAATGCATATAAAATAGGTCATTGATATGTATCTTGCATTATAATGCTATATACACCGTGTTAGAACAATACTTTTACAAATATACAAATAGATTGATATAACGGTTTCAGGCATACTATTATACTCATTTAAGCAAAATGGATACTAGAATTTTTTTTTAAAAAAATAGAAGATTATGCTCGAATCCAAAAAGTTAGTTTAGGTATATATTTATTTTTAAATTAAAAATTACAATGTTTATATTTATTTGCAAATATTATTTAATACTTGTTGTCTATATTTCAATAAAATTCTAATTAAATATGACTTGAAAAAATATTTTTCTAAATTGATATGATTTGGTTTTAAAATTAAAAATATCAAATTTGAATAACCTAACTAGAGTGACTCGAGCATTAAACTTGGATGACATGAATTTGAAATGATTTGAATTCGAATGACCCAAATTCAAATAAACATATGTCAAATTTGATTAACCTGAACTCAAAGTGACTCAAACTGAAAATGAATTGAATTTTGTAGATAACCTATTTTGTTTGGACCATCGTTCAAGGAATCAAAGATTACTATACGAGGCATCATCGAGGTCATTTAGATAAGTGTGGATTAGTCATCCATCATTCTTAGTCATGATAAGGTGTTCAGAGAGCCAAAGTTACACAAAATTTAAATTTTTTATGTATCGATACAGGGCCTCCACATTATCAAAAATTCAAATTTAATAGGTTGTATCGATATAAAATGTCAGTGTATCATACATTCTTCTTGTATAGATACATTGGCTTGTTATATCAATACAAGGTTTAACAGTTGATAAAATCATGATTTTTGGCCGAAATGTGTCGATACATAAGTAGCTGCAGTGATACAAGCTTTAATAATCGATACATTCTTCAATGTATCGATGCATTTGGGTAAAATTTGTTTTATGTATCGGTACAAATGCATTCTATTGATACACACAGGCAAAGTGGCCCAGTTCATGAAATTTTTATCCATTTGCACCATTACATCAAAACTCGAATTAGACCATGTTTTTGGCACCAAAATCATCCAAATTCATACAAGCCTTAGCATTGGACTTGTGACAGGATTAATTAAATTTTTAAGGCCCAAATAGCCATGACTATGGACATAACATGATTTAATGCAATTTATTAGAGGGCACTTTGGTACCTTTTCTTGGCTCAGCTGTATAAAGTAGCCTTGATCCATTGTTTTTGCTAAGCAAGCCAATGAAATTAAGTGGTAGCTGAGCATAATATTTGTCCATAATTTAGATACATGACCCAAAGCCCCAAAATACCCTTGCTTTTTTTGTATTTCGTCTTCACTCTTCACATGGTTATATAGGCTAACTTTGGCTCAGCTGAACACACTTACACACACTTAATTTCACACATTCTCTCTACACATAACAGCTTCCAAAAAAGCATCAAAGCATTCCCATTTTCATAGCTCTTCATACCATCCTAAAAAATACCTCCATAACACCATTTTAAGCCATTTTTTCTTATTTTACTTCCTACTAACTCATAACAAGTAAGAAAAAAGCTTCAAGTGCAATATCTTTGCTTGGAAAAAGCTTATCTCTTTGAAAAAAGCTGTTAGAACTCTAGTTGGTATATTTTCTTAACTTGTTTCTATATCTTGTTGTTATTTTCACGTTCTACATATGCTGGTGACCATTTCATGCAACCATGACCTCTTGTAGGCTCCATGCATTTTCTTTGATTTCTTGTCCATGAGCCTATGACTTTGTCATGGATTCATGTTTAAAAATCATGTTTTTATTTTCATTAAATTTCCATCCCTTATTCATGTCATGAAAACATCTTCCTTTGTGCCCATATCATATTCCATGCTTCCATAAATATATTTTAACATGTTCATGCATTTTTCTTCCTTAAAAATCATGCCTTTATGCTGTCATGAAACTTCCAACACATGTTAAAGTCATGAAAACACTTTCTTTTATGCTGATACCATATCTCATGTCTACATAAATATATTCTAGTATGTTCCTGCATCATCCATATTTTCCTTGCATTTTAACATTTTTCTCTAATAAGAAAGATGTCTTGTTTATGTTCTAGTATGTTTTTATCATTTGATGCCATGTTTGGATGTTTTTCGTGATTAAAGATGCTTGCTTGATGTTTTGTTCTTATTGCAAAAAACTATTTTCATTTAAAAAAACCCCCAAGTTAGTTCTATAGTATCCTTAATAAATGAGGATTAATATGGACTTCATATTTTTTATCAATTGATCCTCCAATCTTGGGGAAAAATCAAGGTTTCCATGTTCAAATTCAAGGTTAAATGAGACTAAATGTTCTGATTTTCAAAAATAACATGTCTTTTTAACTTGTCTTAAGTTGTTTGTGCCTTGATTTTGTTGTCTAAAGCCTTTTGCTAGTGACATGGTTAATGGATTATTCCATCATCTCAAACTACTTCAAAATTGTGCAAATAAGCTTCTGAAGTCACTATCATTGATTGCCTTTTGTCATGGATGTTCAAATGTCCATAGTCTGAGTCCAGTTTTAGGAAACCCCAAAAAAACTAAAAAAAAGTCTCTTGTTTCATGCTGGTAACAGTATAACCATGAATTGAAAAATCAATTCCAAACCTTAAATAAATTTTCATGAATTTTCTAATATTTTTCCCTAAAACCATATCAAACTATTTTTCCAACGGTGTCTCGTTTGTTCCTAGATCATTTTGGATAAGGGATTATGATTTTTCAAACCAATGCTGTTTGAAACCCTTGAAATCAGTAATTGCATTATGTTTGGGCCATTTCGGCCCATCAGATAATTTTTTTGGATTTTTAAAATATTTTTCATAAAAAGTTTGTGAAATTAACTTTTTGAAAAGGTATTTTTTATGATTTAACGATTTCGAAAACTAGAATAATTTGAATAACTCAAACTAATTAATTTAAAATTTGAAATTTTAATTGATTTGTTTGAGTAGAGTCAGATTTCATGTATCTTTAGGGTTAGGTTAATATTTTCACGTCAATACCAAACCTTCAGAATTTATAATTGTCATTAGGTTAAAATAAAGTCTTCAATTTTTCTTTTGTTAACACATTTTTTAATAAACATGGAAAAAGTCCATAAATTTCTTCTAATATACAAAAAGATTTTCATCAATTATTTTTAATGAAGAAATACCCTTTTCAAAATATTTAAATCAAAATTTTTTCAAAAAAAAATAAAAAGTTCGCGTTTCACTAGGTTTACTAGTTGGATACGAAGAATTTTCATTTTACTTAAAACCTCATTCATGTAACAAATAAATTTAGGAAATTATTTTTAAACACTAAACTTTATTAAAATCCATTAATAACTGAGATTTAGGATAAAAGGTGATTAAGATGTACAATTTATTAGCATTGTGGGAGTGCTCATCCTTCCCTACACATAACTGACTTTGAAACCCTTTCATGTGATCTCTGGTTTATTAGCAGGCCTTAAAAGTAATTTTTGATGGTTTCATAACCCCAAAATTAGGAATCTCAGTACAGCCAATCACAACTACCAAAAAAGATTGCTGGCAACTCTAATTTTTTAGTCATTTCTTAATGACCATGTGTGAAAGTAGAGCGAGCAACTCATTTTAATAACCTAGTCTCAATTCCATACCAAGTTACCTTTTTCCTGCTTTGGTGCACCATTTTTATCCCACAAGGAATTGTTAACAATATCGCTAAGTACTAAAGTCATAATAACTTAATCTTATTCAAACAAATGATTAAAAAATATATATCCAAACTAAATAAAAGAAAATAATAATTACATAAACAATCAATGATTAAAGTACAGGATTACAATTTCTCTCAACAGTTTATTTGAATAAAACCTTATTCTCTTAACTTGACTAATGGTAATGAATTGTTAACCTGGAATTCTATTTTATTTACACGTATATTTCAATTGTCTTATAAAAAAAATCTCTCTTATCTAAATCATGCCTAGGTGAATTGAATTAAAGAAAAATGCATTAAGCATAGACTCTAAATAAATTATACGTGATATACTCATATATTCCTATCTAACATGTAGATAAATTCATCATAATAAATTACTATGAAATATATGTCATTCAATCCAAGTCTAAACATAAAATTCCCCTTTTCAAGTTCATTAGGGTTTCTTGATCAATCTAATTAGTGATCATGCAACTAGAAGCATTTAGAACAAGATTGAATAAATAACCCAAATATCATTAAAATCAAGAAAAGATAATAAAATAATATAAACTACATATTGAGTTCTATTGTAATAGTTAAAAATAAATCTAGTTCATAATAAATAAAGAAAACATAAAATTAAAGAGTTTTACCATCATAAATATTACAAAAAAGATAAAGAAAATAAAAGTAACCAAGATTGTCGAGTTTTCTGTCTACAAAATTTATCTCATCATTTTGATTATTATGGTGGTTGCTCTCCTATCTAGAAAAATATGGGACAAATAAAAACCTAAAAGTCTCCAAGCCTACAACTCTAAAAAATATAAATAACCAAAAACATGGAAATAAGAAACTTCACGCACAAGTTACAAAAGCAATTTATTTTGGAAAGTTGTTAGGATGGGTTCACTTTGCTTTTTTAATGTGTTCTCACACCTAGAAAACTTCTTTGGGCTTTAACAAAAACTTAAAAAATACTAGATTACTATATCACTTAAACATAAATAATTTTCAAATAACTAGAAATTTATAAAATCTTAATAAAAATTTTCAAAACTTAGCTACTTTAATGCACGTAATAAGATTAAATAACTTTATTTTATAAAGTTATCAAAATACACCTAAGGCACAGGAAACATTAGTCGTGCCCCTCCCATTAATTTAAACTTTCTCCTTTCAAGAAAAATAATTAAAAGATATTATCTTTAAAAATCATTAAAGATGTATAAAAAATAATGGATTAAAAAAATAATAGATTGAAGTCATATTCTTTTTTTAAAGTTAAAAAAATGCATCAAAATCAAATCGATTAAATTTTTTGTTTATAGCTCAATTGGTTGAACTGGCTGTTTCAATTAAGTGGGATTGTGAATATTTTAAAAAAAATAAATTTAATGTTAAATAAATATAATTATAGTAAATAATTAAATAAAACATATATTTGACTTAGTAGTATTATTTTTTATATAAAATTGAAAAGCTAAATATTTAAACCTCATCAATTTTTTAAAAAAAGAATAAAAATTTTTAAAATATATGCTAAACCAATTTTTTTAATTTTTTATCGATTAAATTAATTAATAATTTAATATAATGTATTAAATTAATTAAATCACTTATTTTCGATCTATTACCAATTCACGCCGACTTCAACAACACTGCCCCTCTTTTAGATATATATATATATATATATATATTTTAGTTTATTTCGCGAAAAATATTCCTGTCAAAGATTACAACAGCTTAGCCTATTGAAATTGCAGTTATGATTAGCATGTCCATTACACATTTCTTTGACGTCCATTGCTTCAAAAGTAAAATAATTGATTGTTACCATCAAGCTTTTCACATCCACCATTATAAGCACTTTTGACAATTGTCGGTCCTCTCAATGGAATTTGTCGCAATTTTAACTTTTTCTGGACAATATATATATATATATATATATCTATATATATAAAGAAAGCGATGGTTTCTAATTTATTTTCTTCCCGTACGATACTTTCACATTGTGCATCTGAATTTAAAATGAGTATTGTATATGATTATGTATTTATTATAAATATATTTAATTTTTAAAATAAAATTTTATATATTTAAAAATATATATATTAATATTTAAATACATCAAATATAAATATTAAAAAAAATTTAATATATATATATATAGATGCACACACACGGATGGGATGGAAGAGGCGTTCGAGTTAGTATCACTCACTGCCCTTCAACTACGTTATTTAAAGATATTGTTGTTATTTGGCAACAGTAATAATTGTATTTTAGTATCACAATGGCAAATGACAAACTAAATAAACCCACTAATTTATAGCATTTGTACGGGAAAATGGAGTTAAAAGGAGTACCGTATAACCAAAGGATTCTGAGAAAGAGTTAAGTCTCATTCAAGTTATTTATGCAATCGCTATCCCTAGTGAGGGCTAAACTGGTAAGCATTGTCCTTTCTTAGTACTAAGGACTAGCTGACTGGGGACCGGGTATACCTGTTGAACAATATAACCTTCACCCTTTAGACTTGAGATTAATGGCCTCAAGGCTTTCTGCCAGTCGCCGCCCTTACTCAGTCCTACGCTGCTCTCTTATTAAGCTACCACTGCATGAGCTACTCATCCAATGGCCATAGCACTTGCTCTTTTATCTCTCTCCTCAATTCTACTTCCACTCTTAATGTAACGAGGAAATTATTCATTCAGCTACTTTGATAGGAATAATCTTTTTCCACTCTCGTGTAAGTATTTATTGTACTAGCTAGTGAACTTGATATGAAAAATATTTATCTTAAAAGGTGATATAAAATAGTCTATAATATAATAATATAAATACGGTATAAATATATGAATATATTTATTAAAATATTTTTAAAATTGTGAAAGATTAAGTCTTCCATTAATGAAAAAATTCGTATCTCTTAATTATTTATTAAGTGAGGTATCTTTTAATTATTTTCTAAATGTTATAATTATCCAAATAAGATATCCATTTATATAGATATATCTATACAAAGAGACTTTTATTTTTATATAAATAGACCCCCTTTGTAGTGGAAAAGATACACATATACAAACAAAGAAATATTTTATAGAATTTTGATAGTTTAGCTAAAAACTGCTTAGTGTATAGCAGATTGATATTGTCAGTGCAAAACGACATGAACTTTTAAGCTTCATTATATCTTTAAAGTTTATATGCCAGTAATTCTTCTGTATACCATATTAATAGTAGGGGCAAATAAGACTTTAAAAAAGTGACATTATTATATGTCTTGAAGCATTAATTAATTTTTAGTGTTTTTTAGTTTCCACATACTAACAATTTTAACGTTTATTCTTGAAATTTTATGAGAAATTTAATCGAAGATCAAGGTAGTAAACGATGATACAAAATTAACCATGAAAAGGAATGTAAGAATAGCAAATTACTATGAAATGTTTATGTTTATCGGCCATATTTATTACTAGCTTAATTGGAGGTGCATGACCCACAGCTTGAGAACCATCGCATGACATGAGCATGTTGAGATACAAATATGTAGGGGTGACATGGCAAGGGTAAAGCCATATGGAATGGGCATGGCTAGGGCCATATTTTTGCCAAACTGACTGGTTTAAAAAAATTGATTAAAGTGGACAAAGACATTTCAAGCAGAGTTTGACGTACGAAGAACCACGAGATCATAAGCCCTTTTTTCAGTTAGTCTTGCAAAGGACCGAGTGAATAATTGTGTACTTCAACAAAGAGATAAAGGCTAGGGGACTTTCTTGGGTTTAACTTGTCTATATGGTAAAAATAAATTTTCATAACAAGAACAAGGTATGTGTCATTAGTTTTCTTTGGATTAATTATGTTCAGTGAGTTATACTACACGAATTAATAGTCAAGTATTTTTACTTTGTATGTTTGTATATACTTATTCATCTTTATTTTTTTTTATATTTATATTGGTGGATACATATATAAATATGATTTGTATGTGCAATTAATAAATTGTAAAAACAACACATAGAGGAACAAAACTTTGTGGGTGTTAATTTTTTTTATTGTCACAAAATTTGCCAATAATATAAATATATATATATATATATATATAGACACACACTAAGGTTGCACCTTTCATAAATAATTGTGACTAGTTATATTATATGCAAAAAGCAAGATTTGAAATATTTGCTGAGCTGCATTGATGTTGAATATACTTACAACGATTTCTATTAAACATCTAGGATGGTCTTTGAAAAATTGGTTTATGTGTTTGAAGGCTGTATTGAATAAATAAGAGTTTATTAATAATGTTTATGTTTTCATGAAAACCTATTGGCAATTCATAAACTTGTATGGAAATTGATTGTTTGATTATAATAAAATGATATATTGACTCAGTTCATTTTTCAATTATCAAAAAAAAAAAAAATTATATGATTCCATGTATATATTCATTCATCGACGACTGATAAAATGCAGGTTTATTGTACGTGGACATATAAGGTTGATCAATGTTGTTGTCATAACATAACCATAAATTTAATGGGTTATATATATTAAATACCACATTTTGATAAAATTTTGTAGTCCATAAAGTTAAATGAAATTATGGTCATATAATTTTTAACCAAATTTCATTATTTGTTAAATGGATTAACATTGGCTTAATGAAAGAAAGTGTTGAACTATTCTACAAATTTTATTATTAGTATGTAGTTTTAACTAGAAATAGAATAATCATATACTATTTGCATGATCTATTTTTCTAGTAAAGGTAGAATAGTGGGAAGCATAGGCTTTTATAATATATCATTGTTATGAGATATGGGGGTTAAATTTTCGATTGAAAATGTTTACTATTTAATAGTAGTCATTAATTTTTTTACAAGGATTTGGATATCAAAATATGACTATATTATTTTATTTGACCTTATTTGGTTTAAGTCGTGTATGCTTTAGTGCATATGATTGACTAGTAGATAAAGTTTGAACAGTGCTATAATTATACAATCAATTTATAAATATGATAAATGCACATTATCCATTGTATATAGCATTTCTAAATGATCTCTAAAAGTGTCATTATGGAATCATGATAGATTTCATGATATGAGATTTGTAAAGAAAATATGGAGAAACGTGATACTTGAACCTAATGGAAAGGTGGTTTTTGTCTTCCCTTGATTAATGCTCTTTTTATATTAATAGTTATCTTAAGTGGTCATGCTTGATAGACATATAAAAATATAAGTAAACTCATTAAGAATTCAATTATTTTGAAAAATCATGATTAAAAAAATCTTATGAGTATGAAAACATTTAAAATAGCAAGATGAAACCCATTTAGGTGGTAGATATGGTTTTGATCATGGTCATAAAATTGACTAATAATATCCATGATAAAAGGTGTGTATATATTGATTTTTATAGCCACTTGATACACTGGTTAATTGTATGGTAATTTTGACTATGCTTTAAAATGATATATGGAACTCCCTTGTGTATATATATATATATATGATTGGTTGATGCAAAGTTGTGTTATTTGATTATATATATATATATATATATATATATATACATACATACATACCATAAGTTTAAAGTCCTATATTGACTATGATAAAAAGCAATAGATAAAATAGCAACAACATTATTTTACTTCCCTAAAAGATTTGAGGCCTTATTGTAATAATTTACCTAGTTGTCAAGGATAATGTTATCTATGGTTCACACATTAGGTGATAATGGAATTAATTTCTTGGGATATCAAGAAATAATTAGAATGGACAAATGCGAAACAATCATGAAAAATAGATAAATCAATCACTATCAATATTATAGGATAAAGAATTGGTATCTATACAAAAGATATTTTTAATCGGTGAAATGTTATAAAAGAGTATTTTTAAGTAAAAGAATGAATATTTGTACATGGTGGAGGTGTTGGTCTTATGAACCTTCAAGATACAAATATCTATAAAACTTTCAACATGTAGTGTAAAAAATTGACATAACTATGTTGGTATTTAGGATGAGCTTTAAGCCCATAATATTAAGTCACCCATGATGGAAACTCGACTTAACGCTTGATATAACGTCAAGTCTTGAGTTCAATGAGACAAAATACATAATTTGTATGTGGCTACAAGCATTATAATATTATATAATATATCATTCCAGGTAAAGTACTAAGTACTCGTAATGATAAGGAAATGATGAGTAAATATACTCTTAATAGACCTATAACATTGATATGTTAGTGTTATAGTTACAAGAACATTCTCTATGGGATCTGTCTATGCAAATTTGAAATATGGCTGCTTTTAGGAGTTAAAGGGTTTGGTTTTAATATATTTTCACTAAGTCTAAGTTCAACCATAAGATACCTTCATTTATGCAATAGATTTTCAAAATTATCAAAATCTATTTTATTTTGAAAATGATGAGGGATAGTTGGAACATTTTTAAAATATTGTGAAAGGTTATGTCTTCCTTTAATAAAGAGTCTGTCTCTTAATTATTTGTTAAGTAAAGTGTCTTTCGGTTATTTACCAAGTTTTGTGATTATCCAAATAAGATATATGTTTGGAGGGTTATGTCTACACAAAGAGACTTTTGTTTTCTTATAAATGACCCCTTTATGTAGTGGAAAAGATATACGTATAGAAATAAAGAAATTCTTTATAGAGTTTTGATAGTTTTGCTACACAATGCTTAGTGCACAGTAGATAGACATTGTCAACGCAAAACAATGTTAATCTTTAGGCTTCATTGTATCATCGAGGTTTATACACTGGTAACTTTTTGTATACTATATTAATATTAAGGGTGAATAAAACCTTAAAGAAAGTGGTATTATTACAAGCCTTTAAACATTCGTCAATTTCTATGTATTTTATTTCCCACGTACTAACAGTGTTAAAATATAAATAACACGAATTATTAATATGTTAAGATTTATATATATACCTTAAACATGATTATGATATGTGAAAATAATACTAACATAAGATGTATAAATGGATTGTTTGATCTCCTAGCTAGTGAAATCATTTTTAATAAAAAGATTATATTTTCTATAATATAATACAATATTCTTACAAAAGTATAATCTTAGTAGATGAAAAAGATAATTGGCTACTTTTGTTGAAAGTATTAAAGGTGAAAGCTTTTTGAATTTTGATTCGTTGAATAGTCAAATTTTTGTAAGGTCTTTTTAAAGAAATCAACCATCATAATTGACACACCAGATGCAAGGGTTTTAGAAGATAATGCCATGAAGAAAGAATTAGTTTGTCAATAAAGAGATAATACTAAAAAGTGAGGTAAAACAAGGAAAAGTTAAAACCTTATTGAGGATGTCTTGACAACTCGAATCAATGAGTAACTTGTCATGATAAGTCAAGCTATTGAGAATGCAAATTTTTTTTTTTTAATTTTAGCGATCTAGTTTCACAACAATATCAATAGGTCCATGAAAACTATGTTTGAAAAGTGAAGTCATACGTTACTTGAAGCCATAAATATACCCAACGGGAATGTACACAATGTGTACATTAATTATGTGTTGCCTTCGTCATTCGAGGAAGATCATAATATCAAAGATAGGTTGAAGCAAATGAAGTAAAAGATCAAAAAGGTCAGGAGAACCAAGAAGAAAAAGCTAGGATAGATTAATAAAAGAACAATAGAGCAAACCAAAGAGGCAATCACTTTAAACATGGAAAAACATTAATCATTAGGTCCAAAAGGGTAAAAGTGTTAAAAAAATGGATTGGACTATCTAGTTAGACCAGTTGAATAAATGGCTTGTTCAATGCATATCATCAAAATTAGAATTTTTAAAACCAGCAAAAAAATCAATAAAAACCCAAAAAATAAAAATCATCTTTAAACTTTTTTAATTTATTTATAAAAGAATTATTGTATGTGATGAAATTTAAATTTTTAACCTCTTGAATCTATATTAAAGATCATATATTTAACCAAATAGATATTTTTTATTAAATATTTACTATATTTAATACTTATTCAATATTCCTTAAAAAATATTTATTTAATATTACAATTATTTAATATTTAAATTTTTTATGACCTTCTAGCCTCATCAATTTGACTTTTAATCCAATATTTTAAACATTAAAAGTAACAATTTGTAGGTTTCTAGAGGAGTTAACACAACTTCTAAGGCTTCATATATTTTCCATAAATGAAAAGCAAATTACAATGATTTTGGAATAAATTTGCTATAAATGTCATGTCGATTAGAACTATCAAATTGAAAAAAAAAAAAAAAAAACAAAACGTAAAAGATTTTCTACCTTCAAATATTATCATTTCAGGCTTAGTGGAGGTGCCACTCAAACTAAAAGTATTTTTCTCGTTAATTTAAAAGTAATAAGCGTATTTACTACTTTCTGTTTCATTAAATACAGCACTTTATACAATGCTTTATTAGGTAGGGATTAGATACAATCGAATGGAGTTATTCTATCTTTCATATATCAAATACTACATATTGATTTAAAAAAACTAATAAAGTGGTTGAAGTTGTCATGGTTGACAATAAGCTGATTTTAATTAGTGCATGTTATTTTAACTATATTTTTATGATTTAGGATCTAGAAAAGCAAGGGTAAAAACTTTGGCAAGAAGGCTTCTTACAATGCAATCAACCATTGAGGCAGTATTAGCTTCAAGAAGACCATTTTCCATGGTAATTGAAGAATAAGAAGAAAATGATGATAGAAATAAGGAAAGTAAAAAATGTTAGTTGTTGTAGCAGTAATATTTGAAAACATTGCCAATTGATTCATGTTTAAATTCTATATTTTTGTTAGTTAATAAACGTTGTATTTTAGATATATGAGTTGCTAGTGAAACATTACATCTTAGGTTTATTTTGTTTAAGGTGTAGCACTATCATTTTGATAGGGATGGCACTTTTGTTATTTTGTTCACAGTTAGTTGAATCTATTTTTTAGGGGTTCATGTTTCCTATAAATGGATATATGTTGCAAGAATGTAGTGAGGAAGGCATAAATGAATTAAGCATTATTCTTTAGGTTTATCTCTCATTCTCTCATTCTTTTCTCTTATCCTTCTTCTACTATTGTTTTTTTTCTATTTCTTTTTATCTCTTTTTTTCAGTTATACTCTATTTACTAAGATTTTAGCTCATGTAAATTTGGTATTAGAGCCTTGATTTGCGCAATGACAGATGGAATCACTATCAAATTGCAAAAGAAGTGAATTAGACACAATAATAGGTCACTGAGCTATAGATGAGATGCAGCTCATTGATTAAAAGTTGGATAACTGATTCAAAAGATTCAAGGATAAGATGAAGCTGGACTAGAACTTGAAGATCTTGCATGATTCATCTTAATCTAGTAAGAGAGTAACTTTTGAAGAATCTTCTCGAGCTTCTTGCAAGTAAAAGTGAGAGCAAATTTAGCAAAGAGATCTTGGGAGAGCCATATCATACAGTGTGAATCTAAAGGTGATCCAATAGGATTGATGCAAGGAAAGCTTATTCTTATTATCCTTTTTGTCGAATCTCTTTACTAGGAATGAGCATGGTTGTAAGACTTTCAAGCTTGATTGTCTTAAGTTCTTTGGTGGGTGTTAATGAAGCTTGAGTAATATTTTAAGGCTAAAAAAGTACCTGAGTCAGCCAAGATTCATATTATGAGGCTTAACCTTCATTGCAATGGTATCAATACTATGAGAAGAATCAAGATGGGTTAGAGAAGATAAATTGGAAAACCAATGGATATGAGGCTTGATTTACTCCTCAGGAGTATAAGGAATACATGTTTGAACTAGTTTTGATGAAATAGACTTCAAGTATATTAGTTCCATAAGGACTTCTAAAATACACATAATTCCCTATAGCTATCCAATTTTTATCATTATCTTTTTATAGTAACTTGGCACTACAAACTTGACAACCTTTTAATAAAACCCTAAATGAAGTTTTGCTTTTAGCTTAACAAATAGAGGTTATAGTGAATCTTATTGTGAAAAAGAGGTAAGGGCATATTAGTAAACAACCTTCCCAAAGCACCACATTTAGCAACCTAAGCACATACCTCAAACCCAGTCAATTACCATAAGTCTTACTGACCCAAAAACACTCAATCCCAATTTATTAGCCTTGAACAACACTAAAACTTGTATCCCTAATGATGTTAGAGCTGTACATAATGGTACTACCAAACCACCTGCTTAAAGACACTTAGCTACTAAGATTGACAATAGGAAAAAGAAGGGGTTCTGCTATTGATACGGTGTCAAGTACACACTTGGTCATAAGTGTATAAATTCCTAACTATATCAAATCCTAATTGAAGGGTGTGAAGAGAAAAGGAAACAAGAGGAGTTCTCAAACTATTTAGAGAATCCTAAGTTATTTGTGCAAGAAAGTGACTTGAGATTGATCACTTTCGTGAATTCAAGTAATACCCACTATAATTTTTTCTTTCTTAAATTTGGCCAGTATATAAAAAATTTTCTTTATTTATTTTTGGTTTCAATTAAATGTCTTTAATGGAAAGACATTTTATGCCCCTTACTTTCTTCTTCAGTTGCCTTTTTATGAAAAACGTTGATGCATCTATGCCTATATATATGGATGCTATGGAAAGGCTCCTATGCTCAGCAATGTCATGAGAACACACCATCTAAAGTGAGTTGCTAGAGTGTAGAAGAGTCTGTGCATAGAAGAAACATGTTCATACATTAATAGCTTAAGGTTAGTATTTTACTTCACCTTTAGTTATATTACATGCTATTTTGTTTATCAAGCATGTTTGTTTTATATATAAACCATTTAGAGATATCTAATATCATTTATAGATTTATAATAGTTGGTATCAGTGCCACTTTTGCCTTTGTCTTGATGTTTTGAGTCTCTATGTATATATTTAATATGGCTGAAATATTTTTTTATCTTCGTTGGAGTCATATTTTCAATAAAATAATGGTGGAAAACTAAATGAAATTGAATTTTAGAAAAATAGTTCTTAAATTGTCAAAAATGGAGTTTTAAAACAAAGATATGATCATGTTTGTGAAATGGGTTCAAATTAGGTCAGAACGACTCGCTAAAAAGATTGATAAGTTATTTATAAGGGAACAAAAATGACATATCGCTTGAATGATAAGCTTTTGAAATTATTTTTGGGGCATGAAAGAGCTATGTTGCAAACTTTTTGACTAGTTTTTGAAAGTTTGATATGTTTCTTCTATTTTTGAAAAATTGACAAAAGTTTCAAATATTCTTGAAAAATTAGAATTTTTGGTCAATTTATTTTTGGTGCTTGATTTTATGCATAAATTAATAGAATAAATGTATCATTTTTGTTTACCTATTGCATGTTGATACATGCGTATTACTTAATTATTTTTATGCATAAATTTGATGCCATGTGATTAATATAATTTTGAATAATTACAGAATAGCCACATCATTCTTAGTTATTTTTAAATTATATATTAAAAATTTCTAGATCACATATGGTAATATGACATCAACTGTGATTAATCATATTAAATATAATACATTTTATCCCATAGGAGTTTTTTTATTATATTTATATGATTAATTAGGATGGAATAACAGATTACTTTTATACTGTACTGACAAGAATTAAGAAAAAGAATATAATATGATAGTTTTATCACAAAGTTCAAATATGAGACTTTAAACAAGAACTAGCCCACAGGCAGTTTTTATCTATCTTATGATTCATATTTTTGTATCAATACTTGCATGTTTTACATTGGTATAACATGATATATCTTAATTTGCCTCTATATTTTATGACATGAGCGTGTATATTTAATTTTATGCAATTATACAAGCTATGAATTTTTCTGATATCAAATGTGATGTACCCAATTTAATTGGTGATAACTATAAAATTTGGAGGCTCCAACTAGGGTGGATGGACATTGATTACGTTATTCCTAATGACGAACCGTTTGCACCTACCGATACTAGCTCTCAAGGTAAAATTGATCTTTATCAATGATGAGAGCGTTCCAATCGCTTCAGTATGATGGTCATAAAGACTAAAATTTTTGCTAGTATACGTAGTTTAATTGAAGAGCATATAAATGTCAAGGATTTGCTAAAGGCCATTGATGAACAATTTGAGTCTTCGGATTAGGCCCTTACTAGCATCTTAATGACAAAGTTATCAGCAATGAAGCTCACCAATGTTAAAGTTGTGCGTGAGCACATCATGAAGATGAAGAACATTGCGGCTCAACTAAAGTCTCTTAAGGTTGAGATGTTTGACTCTTTCCTTGTGCACTTTATACTGATTTCTTTTCCACCATAGCATGGACCTTTCAAAATTTCTTATAACAAACTTAAGGAAAAATGGTTTATTAATGAACTCTTGACCATGTATGTTCAAAAGAAAGGGAGGTTATCGGCTAAATTGGTTAAAAGTGCACATATAGTTACACAAGAAAAGAATAAGGGACAAGCCAAATAAAAGGAACAAGGTAAAATAACCCAAGTGAACTCCAAAAGAAGGAATCCAAGTGCTGTTTCTAAAAAAAAAGTGGCATATGAAAAAAATCGTGCTAACTTTAAGGCTTGGCTTGAAAAGAAACGTAACCTAACCTTATTTGTTTGTTATGAATCTAATATGGTTGATGTTCGTCATAACACCTAGTGGATTGATTCTGGTTTTACAATCCATAGTTTAAATCCTTGCAAGATATTTTAAACTAAAGGAAGCCAGTAGGTAGTGAGTAGAACATCTATTCAGGAAATAAGATGTGCTCACATGTGGAAGCCATTAAAATATGCATATTGGTGTTAGAATTTGGTTTTGTTTTGAATTCAAAAAAAAATATTTTTATATTCCAAGTTTCTCTAGAAACTTGATTTCAGTTTCAAAACTTGTATCTTTGGATTATTCCTTTAATATTTGAGAATCAAGTTTTAAATTATTTTATAAATCTGATCTTATTGGGATTGGTGCAATGTCTGATGATCTTTTCCAAATTAATTTGCAGGACAATACCCTTTATAACACAATGCATGATGATGATAATGTTGGTGTTAACAGTTGTGTTATGAATGAAAAATGATTCATGTTGGGACACCAGAGATTGGGACATATCTCCATTAACAGAATAAAAAAGTTAATAAATGATGGAGTTCTTAAAGCTCTTGATTTTACAGACTTTGATTCATATATTGGCTACATTAAAGGAAAGTAGACAAATAAGACCAAGAAAGAGTTTTTGAATTATTATAGATCATACATACAGATATCTATTGTCTTAATATGAGTTTGCATGGTCATAAATATTTTATTACCTTTATAGATGATTGCTCATAATACATGTATCTCTACTTGCATAATAACAAAGACGAAGCATTGGATGTTTTTAAAATATTTAAAACAGAGGTAGAGAGATAATACGGGAAACAAATTAAAATCATGAGACCGGATAGAAATGGTGAATACTATGGTAGATACATGAAAATTGGACAAGCACCTAGTCTATTTGCTCATTTTTATTCAAGAGCAAGCTACTGTAGCTCAGAACATATTGCTTGGCTCACCACATCAAAATGGTATAGCAAAAAGAAGAAATCATAATTTGATGGACATGGTGAGGAGTATACTTAGCAACTCCAAGCTTTCTTTATCATTATAGATAGAAGCTCTTAAAATGGTAGTGTATATATTGAACAAAGTTCCAACTAAAGCAGTTTCCAAAAAGCCATTTGAAATTTGGAAAGGTTGGAAACCAAGATTGCAACATATATGTGTTTGAAGATGCCTTTCTAAAGTAAGAGTTTACAATAAGAAAAAAATGGACTTAAGGATAAGTAGGATATGCTGAAAGGTCTAAAGGTACAGATTTTATTGCCCATCTCATAGCAATAGAATTGTGGAATCAAAAATGCAAACTTTTTTCATAATATCTTGATCAATGAGAGAGATCCTTCTTTGAACTTAGTGTATGAAATCAATCATTTTGACATGCAAACTCTCATTACAAATGTATAATTGACTAAGATGCCATAAGTTGCTAATGGTGATCTAGTTGATCAGGCTGTTTAGCAATTACCAGAGGTTGTCAAGCAACCAATTGTAAAACATGCTCCTTAAGTGAATGTTGATACAACATTAAGAAGATCAACCAGAACTAAGAAATTAGCGATACCTAGTGATTACATTATGTATCTATAAGAAGTAGACCATGACATTAGAGCTGAAAATGATCCCAAAATATTTTCACAAGCCATGAGTTGCAGAGAATCTGAGTTGTGGTACAATGCCATGAAAGAAGTGATGAATTCTAGGGCATTTAATAGAGTCTAGGATCTTGATGAATTGCATTAAGGCGCAAAGGCCATTAGATATAAATAGGTCTTTCAAACTAAGAGGGACTCATTAGGCAATATTGAAAAATATAAAGCCGAACTCGTTGCCCAAGGATTCACTCAAAAGGAGGGAATGGATTACACAAAGACCTTTTCTCTTGTATCTAAGAAAGATTCTCTTCATATCATTATGGCATTAGTTACCCATTTTGATGGAACTGTGTCAAAGGAATATGAAAATAGTATTTCTCAACAGTAGAGGATGAGGCTTATACGAAACAACCAGAAGGATTCTCCTCGAGCGATGGTGAGCATTTAGTATTCAAGCTTAGGAAATCTATATATGGATTGAAACAAGCCTCCAGTCAATGGTATTTAAATTCCATGATGTCATTTCTTTATTTGGTTTTATGGAAATGTCATGGATCAATGCATATACTAGAAGGTTGGGAGTAAAATTTATTTCCTCGTTCTGTATGTGGCTGATATTTTACTTGCTACCAATGATAAAGGATTGCCATATAAGGTGGAACAATTTCTCCTTAAGAATTTTGATATGAGAGATATGTATGAGGCATCTTATGTCATTAGCATTAAGATCTACGGGGATAAATCTCAAAATATTTGGGGACTATCTTAAGAAACCTATATCAATAAAGTTTTAGAGAGGTTTCAGATGAAAGATTGTTCACTTAGTGTAACACCTTGAACCAGTGCCCAAAAAATGAGCTTGAAATGGAACAAATGCAAAACATTCCATATGCTTCTGTTTTTAGAAGCCTAATGTATGCTTAGGTTTGTACTAACTTTGCATATACTATTGGACTTTGGGAAAATATCAGAGTAATCTAGGTTTAGACTATTGGAAAGCTAGAAAGAAAGTGATGAGGTACCTTAAAAGGACTAAGGATTA
>JBBYHK010458297.1:0-21332 GCA_038382065.1 Adansonia grandidieri
GATAGCAACATTAATGCCATCAAGATGAAAATTCCACCCTTCAAAGGTAGGAATGATGCTAAAGTGTACTTAGAGTGGGAAAAAAAAGTGGACATGATTTTTACTTGTCACAACTATTTTGAAGATAAAAAAGTAAGGCTGGCAGCAATGGAATTTTGATTATGCACTAATTTGGTGGGATGAATTAACAAAGAATAGGAGAAGGAACAGGGAACCACCTATATCCACTTGGGAAAAGATAAAAAAAGTGATGAAGAAGAGGTTTGTGCCACCTTATTACTATAGAGAGTTGCACCAGCAATTACATAGACTCCCCCAAGGATCTAGATCAATAGAAGATTATCATAAGAAGATGGAGATGCTATTGATTAAAGCTAACATAGAAGAGGAGGAAAAGGTGACAATGGTTCGGTTCATGGGTGGTTTGAATAGGGAAATTACTGATGTGGTTGAGTTGCAACATTATGTAGAGATCGAGGACCTAGTGAACATTGCCATAAAGGTGGAGAAGTAACAAAAACAAAGGAGGGCAGCCAAGTCTTTCTCAAAGTCCAGCAGTAAATGGAGTCTAAAATGGAGCAAAAAAAAAGATAAAAAGAGGGAGCACTATTCAGATTCCAAGCAAAATGGCAATGAAACAAACAAAGGTAAGGAGAAGAGTACTTCAATTCAAAAAGGTACTTCTGATCCATCTTTTAAACCTTCTAAACGTAGGGATATTAAGTGCTTTAAATGTCAAGGGCATGGTTATTATGCATTTGATTGTCCTAATAGAAAGACTATGTTTATTAAGGGCGATGATATTATTTTTGAGTCTGATGGTAGTGATTTGAGTATGCCACCTTTAGAAGATTGTTCTGATATTAATGAAAGTGTTGATTGTGTTGTTAAGGGTGAATCTTTAGTTGCTAGGCATGCATTGAACTTAACTGTAAAGGAAGATAGACTAGAACAAAGGGAGAACCTATTTCACACTAGATGCTTGGTAGGTGGCAAAGTTTGTAGCATGATCATAGATAGGGGTAGTTGCACCAATATAGCTAGGTACTACCTTGGTAGAAAAGTTAGGGCTGAAATGTGATAAACACCCTAACCCATATAGACTACAATGGATAAATGATAGTGGTGAAGTCAAAGTTACTAAGCAAGTAGTTGTTGCATTTTTTATTGGTAAATATGCTGATGAAGTTGTGTGTGATGTTGTGCCTATGCAAGCTGGTCATATATTGTTGGGTATGCCATGGCAATTAAATAGGCATGTTATGCATGATGGGTACATGAATAGGTATTCTTTTATATATAATGGGCAGAAAGTTACCCTTGCTCCTTTATCACCCAAAGAAGCTACCTTGAACAATTAAAAATTCAACAATCATCATATGGGGATTCAGGTAGTGAGGTGAAAAAGAAAGAAGAGTGAAAAAAGGCCATAAGAGAAAAGAGTAAAATTAAAGGCCCGATGGTGAGTGACTGCACAAGTGAGAAAAAGAAAGTGGGATGTGCAAGAGAGAAGAAGTTAGTAACTGAAAAGAAAGAAAAGAATGTGAAAAGTGAGCAAAAAGAAATTAAGAAGAGTGAAAAGGTTAAGACACAACCATGTTTTTATGCAAAAGAGAGAGAGTTAAAGAGTGCATACTTAGGCAAGAGAGCTTTACTATTGCTTCGGTTTAAGAAAATGTTGTTTACAAACACTAACCTTGACCCAAATTTGCCTAATGTGTTTGTGACTTTGTTGCAGGATTATGATGATGTTTTTCTTGAAGAGGTACCCCATGGGTTCCCACCTTTGAGAGGGATTGAGCACCAAATTAGCTTTATACTAGGAGCTCAAATTCCTAATCTTCCAACTTACCAAAGCAACGCAAAAGAGACAAAGGAACTACAAAGGCAAGTAGATGGATTGCTTAAAAAGGGATATGTGAGGGATAGCATGAGTCCTTCTGCTGTACCAGTTCTTTTAGTACCAAAGAAAGATGGAACTTGGAGGATGTATGTGGATTGTAGAGTAGTCAACAAGATCACTGTAAAGTATCGCCATCTATTCCTAGGTTAGATGATATGCTAGATGAGTTGCATAGTGCCTGCATATTCACCAAAATTGATTTAAAAAGTGGCTATCATCAAATTAGGATAAAAGAAGGTGATGAATGGAAAACTGCTTTTAAGACCAAATATGGATTGTATAAGTGGTTGCTTATGCCTTTTGGCTTATCTAATGCACCTAGTACTTTCATGATAAATCATGTTTTGCATGAGTTCCTTGGAAAATTTATGGTTGTTTACTTTGATGACATATTGATTTACAGTAAGAACTTAGATGAACACATTATGCATGTTAAGGCTATTTTGGATGTGCTTAGGAAAGAAAAGTTGCATGCAAACCTTAGGAAGTGTTCATTTTGCATGGATAAACTTGTCTTCTTAGGTTTTATGGTAAGTTTTAAGGGAGTTAAGGTTGACTCTGAAAAGGTGAAAGCTATTCAAGAATAGCCAACACCTAAGTCAGCTAGTGAGGTTAGGAGTTTCCATGGTTTAACAAGTTTTATAGGTGATTTGTTAAAGATTTCTCTACTATCACTGCCCCATTGAATGAAATCATTAAGAAGAATGTTGGTTTTAGATGGGAGAAAGAATAGGAAAATGCATTTAATACCTTAAAGGAAAAGTTATGTACTGCACCTATTTTACGTTTGCCTAATTTTTCTAAGACTTTTGAAATTAAATGTAATGCTTCTAGGATTGGTATAGGGGTTGTTTTGATGCAGAAGAATCATCCCATAGCATATTTTAGTGAGAATTTGAGTGGATCAGTTTTGAACTACACCACTTATGATAAGGAGCTTTATGCCTTGTTGAGAGCTCTTGAAGTATGGGAACATTACTTCCTACCTTAAGAGTTTGTGATACATAGTGATCATCAATCTCTCAAGTACTTAAAGGGATAAGCGAAATTGAGCAAAAGGCATGCAAGTTGGGTAGAGTATCTTGAAACATTTTTGTAAGTGATAAAATACAAGCAAGGTAAGGAAAATGTTATGGCTGATGCACTATCAAGAAGATACACTTTGATTTCTATGCTTACTTCTAAGTTACTTGGATTTGAGCATTTGAAAGAGTTGTATGTTGATGATTCTGATTTTGCTAATGTATATCAAGCTTGTGAACATGCTGCATTTGATAAGTTCTATAGACATGAAGGATATCTTTTTAGGGACAAACAACTTTGCATTCTTGCATGTTCTATTAGGGAGTTGCTTGTTTAAGAATCACATAGTGGTAGGTTAATAGGGTATTTTGGTGTGCAAAAGACCTTAGATATGCTTAGTGAACATTTTTAATGGCCTAATATGAGAAGAGATGTGGAAAGGGTTTGTGCCAAATGTATTGCATGTAAACAAGCTAAGTCTAGGTCTATGCTTCATGGTCTATATGCACCTTTACCTGTACCTAGTGAACCTTGGACTAATATATCTATGGATTTTGTATTGGTTTTACCTAGGATTAGGAAAGGTAAGGATAGCATATTTGTTGTTATGGACAAATTTAGTAAAATGGCTCATTTCATTGCTTGCCCTAAAATAGATGATGTAATAAACATTGCTGATGGCTTCATGGTGTGCCAAGAACCATTATTTCAGATAGGGATGTTAAGTTCCTAAGTCACTTTTGGAGAGTTTTGTGAGGAATGTTGGGAACTAAACTTTTATTCTCTACTACATGTCACCCACAAATTGATGGGCAAATTGAGGTAGTTAATAGGACTTTAGGAACCATGTTGCGTACAATTATTAGAATGAACTTGAAAGCTCGGGAAGATTGTTTGCCATTCATTGAGTTTGCATATAATCATTCTATACATTCTTCTACAGGTTATTCTCCATTTGAAATTGTGTATGGTTTTAGTCCATTAATTGTGTTAGACTTGATTCCTTTACCTTTGAATAAGATTGCTAGTTTAGATGGCAAGAAGAAGGCTGACTTGGTTAAAACAATACATGAGCAAGCACGAGAACAAATTGAGAAAAAGAATTACATGTATGCACAAAAGGCAAATAAAGGTAAGAAGCAAGTTATCTTTGAACCAGGTGATTGGGTTTGGTGCATATGCGAAAAAATTGGTTTCCACAACAAAAAAAGTCAAAACTTGATGCAAGGGGTGATTAACCATTCCAAGTGTTGGCACGCATCAATGACAATGCATACAAGATCAACTTGCCAGGTGAGTATAATATTAATGCTACTTTTAATGTTTTTGACTTATCTCCTTTTGACTTTGATTCAGATTCGAGGATGAATCCTTTAGAAGAGGGAGGGGATGATGTGAGCATAACCATGGTACATTGCAAGAGGAATGGAACCAAAGATGAGCTTGCAATGTCGAATGCACCAGTAACAAGATCAAGAGTCAAAAAGTTCAAAGAAGCACTTTAATCTTACGTGGGCAGAATTGTAGATGGCTTGGAAGCTCAAGAGACAATGAGGACCAATGGCATCATATCTAATCAAATGGGGCTGAATTTGCAAGAAGACTCTAATTCTTGCTTAATTAATTATTTTAAGTTAGAAGAATAGCTTTGGGCAGCCTACTACTTGTATTTTGCATGTGGTCTTCTTTTCAATTCATTATGGGCTGCTTTTGTGAGATGGGCTTTTATTAGCTTGCAGCTTATTTAATTTAATCCTTTAGGCTTAATAGGCTATATTTTAGAGATGTTAGGTTTGGGCCTTAGTTATTTTGATGGGAGGCCCATGTTTAAAGGCCTTTTATATCTCTAAGGTTTTTTTTTGTGTTCAAGGGGTATAAATACCTCATAATGAACATGGGTGGCAGATTTGCTTATTGGAAAAATATTGAGTATCTACTCACCTTAGGGAGGATTGCTTGTCTTCTTCTATTGCATCAAGAATATAATTATTATCAAGGTAATTTCTTGTGATGAATTCTATTCTTGTTTTCAAATCAACCCCATCATATGCATTTCCATTCATATAATTGATTAGGGGTTCATTAGGGTTGGGAATTTCTTCTTGTTCATGTTCTTGTCAAAGTGTGTGTTTAGGGGGTTTTGGGTTCTTTAGCCTTGGGGTTCCGCATCAATAATAATCTCCATTTATTTTGTAATGGGTACTGCAATCATATGCTTCTCATTGGGATACATGATATTGATGCTTTGGATTTGCAAGAAAAGCTTTTCTTTCTACCATTTTCCGTATAATTATGTACATCCATGAAATGAGACAAACTTGGATACTTGTAATAATCTCCACTCTTTTTGTTATGGACACTACAATCATGTTATTCTCATTTTGATATGTGAAATTGATGCTTTGGATTTGCAAGAAAAGCGTTTCTTTCCACCATTTCCCTCATAATTAATAGTCATTCGTGAAATAAGACAAACTCAGATACTCATAATAATCACCTTTTTTTTGTTATTGGACACTACAATCATGTTCTCCTCATTGGGATACCCGATATTGATGCTTTAGATTAGCAAGAAAAGCTTTTCTTTCTACCATTTTTCTCATAATTAATGTTCATCCTTGTAATGAGACAAACTTAGATACTCATAATAATCTCTATTTTTTTGTTATTGGGCACTGCAATTATGTTTTCTACATGGGGATATATAATATTAATGGTTTGGATTAGCAAGAAAATCTTTCCTTTCCAACATTTTCCTTATAATTAATGTTTATCCGTGAGATGAGACAAACTTGGATAGTCACAATAATCTTCATTTTTTTGTATTGGGCACTACAATCATGTTCTTCTTGCTGGGATATATGATATTAATGCTTTGGATTAGCAAGAAAAGCTTTTCTTTCCACCATTTTCCTTATAATTAATGTTCATCCGTGCAATGAGACAAACTTGGATACTTATAGTAATCTCCATTTTTATTTTGCTATTGGGCGCCACAATCATATTCTCTACATTGGGATACATGATATTGATGGTTTGGATTAGCGAGAAAAGCAATTCTTTCCTCCAGTTTACCTATAATTAATGTTCATCCATGAAATGAGCCAAACTTGGATACTCATGATAATCTCCATTTTTTTTTGTTATGGGCACTACAATCATGTTCTCCATATTCGGATACATGATTTTGATGCTTTGGATTTGCAAGAAAAGCCTTTTTTTTGCCATTTTCCTTATAATTAATGGTCATCCGTGGAATAATACAAACTTGGATACTTGTAATAATCTCCTTTCTTTTTGTTATGGGCACCACAATCAGGTTTTTTTCATTTGGATACACGATATTGATGCTTTGGATTTGCAAGAAAAGTTTTTCTTTCCACCATTTTCCTTATAATTAATGTTCATCTTTCAAATGAGATAAACGTGGATACTCATAATAATCTCTATTCCTTTTGTTACAGGCACTACAATAATGTTTTTCCCGGGATACACGATATTGATGCTTTGGATTTGCAAGAAAATCTTTTCTTTCCATCATTTTCTTTATAATTAATGTTCATCCTTGAAATGAGACAAACTCGGATGCTCGTATAATCACCTTTTTTTTTATTGGGCACACAATCATGTTCTCTACATTGGGGTACACGATATTGATGCTTTGGATTAGCAAGAGAACACTATTTTCCTTATAATTAATGTTTATTTGTGAAATGAGATAAACTTAGTTACTCTTAATAACCTCCATTCTTTTTGTTGTGGGCACTACAATTGTGTTCCCTACATCAGGATACATGATATTGATGCTTTGGATTAGCAACAAAAGCTTTTTGTTCCATCATTTTCCTTATAATTTATGTTAATCCTTGAAATAAGACAAACTCGGATGCTCGTAATAATCACCTTTTTTTTTGTTACTGGGTAATACAATAATGTTCTCTATATTGGGATACACGATATTGATGCTTTGGATTAGCAAAAGAAGCTTTTCTTTCCACCATTTCCTTTATAATTAATGTTTACTTATGAAATAAGACAAACTTAGTTACTCGTAATAATCTCCATTCTTTTTGTTATTGGCACTACAATTATTTTCTCCACATTAGGATACACGATATGGATGCTTTGGATTAGCAAGAAAAGGTTTTTGTTCCATCATTTTCCTTATAATTAATGTTAATATGTGAAATGAGGTAAACTTGGATACTCGTAATAATCTCCATTCTTCTAGTTATGGGCACCACAATCATGTTCTTCCCATTGGGATATAGGAAATTGATGCTTTGGACTTGCAAGAAAAGCTTTTCTTTCCACCATTTTCCCTATGATTAATGTTCATCCGTGAAAAGAGACAAACTAGGATACTCGTAATAATCTCCATTCCTTTTGTTATGGGCACTACAATCATGTTCTCCACATTGGGATACACGATATTGATGCTTTGGATTAGCAAGAAAAGCTTTCCTTTTCGCCATGTTCTTTTTAATTAATGTTCATCCGTGCAATTAGACAAACTTGAATACTCCTAATAATCTCTATTTTTTTGGTTATTGGGCACTAGAATCATGTTTTGCTACGTCGGGATACATGATATTGATGGTTTGGCTTAGCAGGAAAAGCATTTCTTTCCACCATTTTCCTTACAATTATTGTTCATCCATGAAATAAGACAAACCTGGATACTCATAATAATCTCCATTCCTTTTGTTATGGACACTATAATAATGTTTTTCTCATTGGGATACATGATATTGTTGCTTTGGATTTGCAAGAAAAGCCTTTTTTTCCACCATTTTCCTTATAATTAATGTTCATCTTTGAAATGAGACAAACTTGGATACTCGTAATAATCTCCATTTTTTTTGTTATTAGGCACTACAATCATGCTCTCCACATTGGGATACATGATATTGATGCTTTGGATTAGCAGGAAAAGCTTTCCATTCCACATTTTCCTTATAATTAATATTCGTCCGTGCAATGAGACAAACTTGTATGCTCATAATAATCTCTATTTTTTTTGTTATGGTCACTACAATCATGTTCTTCTCACTGGGATATATGATATTGATGCTTTGGATTAGCAAGAAAAGCTTTTCTTTCCACCATTTTCCTTATAATAAATGTTCATCTGTGCAATGAGACAAACTTGGATACTCATAATAATCTCCATTTTTTTTGCTATTGGGCGCCACAATGATGTTCTCTACATTGGGATACAAGATATTGATGGTTTGGATTAGCGAGAAAAGCAATTCTTTCCTCCAGTTCTCCTATAATTAACATTCATCTATGAAATAAGCCAAACTTGGATACTTATGATAAATTCCATTTTTTTTTGTTATGGGCACTACAATCATGTTCTCCATATTGGGATACACGATTTTGATGCTTTGGATTTGCAAGAAAAGCTTTTCTTTTCACCATTTTCCTTATAATTAATGGTCATCCGTGGAATAATACAAACTTGGATACTTGTAATAATCTCCTTTCTTTTTGCTATGGGCACTACAATTAGGTTTTTCTCATTGGGATACATGATATTGATGCTTTGGATTTGCAAGAAAAGCTTTTCTTTCCACCATTTTCCTTATAATTAATGTTCATCTTTCAAATGAGATAAACTTGGATACTCGTAATAATCTCCATTCTTTCTATTATAGGCACTACAATAATGTTTTTCCCATTGGGATACACAATATTGATACTTTGGATTTCCAAGAAAAGCTTTTCTTTCCATCATTTTCCTTATAATTAATGTTCATCCTTGAAATGAGACAAACTTAGATGCTCGTAATAATCACCTTTTTTTATTGGGCACTACAATCATGTTCTCTACATTGGGATACACGATACTGATGTTTTGGATTAGCAAGAGAAGCTTTTCTTTCCACCATTTTCCTTATAATTAATGTTTATTTGTGAAATGAGACAAACTTAGTTACTCGTAATAATCTCCATTTTTTTTGTTATGGGCACTACAATTGTGTTCTCCACATCAGGATACATGATATTGATGCTTTTGATTAGCAAAAAAAAGCTTTTTGTTCCATCATTTTCCTTATAATTAATGTTAATCCTTGAAATGAGACAAACTCGGATGCTCATAATAATCACCTTTTCTTTTTGTTATTGGGCACTACAATCATGTTCTCCACATTAGGATACACAATATTGATGCTTTGGATTAGCAAGAGAAGCTTTTTTTTCTACCATTTTTCTTATAATTAATGTTTATTTGTGAAATGAGATAAACTTAGTTACTCGTAATAATCTCCATTCTTTTCGTTATGGGCACTATAATTATATTCTCCACATTAGGATACACGATATTGATGCTTTGGATTAGTAGGAAAAGCTTTTCGTTCCATCATTTTCCTTATAATTAATGTTAATCCATGAAATGAGGTAAACTAGGATACTCATAATAATCTCCATTCTTCTAGTTATGGGCACCACAATCATGTTCTTCCCATTGGGATATAGGAAATTAATGCTTTGGACTTGCAAGAAAAGCTTTTCTTTCCACCATTTTCCCTATGATTAATGTTCATCCATGAAAGAGACAAACTAGGATACTCGTAATAATCTCCATTCCTTTTGTTATAGGCACTACAATCATGTTCTCCATATTGGGATACACGATATTGATGCTTTGGATTAGCAAGAAAAGCTTTCCTTTCTGCCCTTTTCCTTTTAATTAATGTTCATCTGTGCAATTAGACAAACTTGGATACTCCTAATAATCTCCATTTTTTTTGTTATTGGGCACTAGAATCATGTTTTTTACGTTGGGATATATGATATTGATGGTTTGGCCTAGCAAGAAAAGCATTTTTTTCCACCATTTTCCTTACAATTATTGTTCATCCATGAAATGAGACAAACCTGGATACTCTTAATAATCTCCATTCCTTTTGTTATGGGCACTATAATCATGTTTTTCTCATTGGGATACACGATATTGATGCTTTGGATTTGCTAGAAAAGCTTTTCTTACCACCATTTTTCTTATAATTAATGTTCATCTTCGAATCTCTATTTTTTTTATTAGGCACTACAATCATGCTCTCCACATTGGGATACATGATATTAATGCTTTGGATTAGCAAGAAAAGCTTTCCATTACACATTTTCCTTATAATTAATGTTCATCCGTGCAATAAGACAAACTTGGATACTCGTAATAATCTCCATTTTTTTGTTATTAGGCACTACAATCATGTTCTCTATGTTGGGATCCACGATATTGATAGTTTGGATTAGCGAGAAAAGCATTTCTTTCCTCCATTTTTCTTATAATTAATGTTCATCCGTGAAAATGAGACAATATTGGATACTCATAATATTCTCCATTTTTTTTATTAGGCACTACAATCATGTTCCTCTCATTGGGATACATGATATTGATGCTTTGGATTAGGAAGAAATGCTTTTATTTCCATCATTTTCCTTATAATTAATGTTCATCTGTGGAATGAGACAAACTTGGATACTCGCAATAATCTCTATTTTTTTGTTATTGGGCACTACAATCATGTTCTCTACATTAGGATACATGATATTAAAGGTTTTGATTAGCTAGAAAAGCTTTTCTTTTTGCCATTTTCCTTATAATTAATTTTCATCCATGAAATAAGGCAAACTTGGATACTTATTATAATCTCCATTCTTTTTGTTGTTGGCACTACAATCATGTTCTCTACATTGGGATACATAATATTGATGGTTTAGATTAGCAAGAAAAGCTTTTCTTTCCAACATTTTCCTTATAATTAATGTTTATCCATGAAATGAGAAAAACTTGGGCACTCATAATAATCTCCATTCTTTTGGTTATGGGCACCACAATCATGTTCTTCTCACTAGGATACACGATATTGATGCTTTGGATTTGCAAGAAAAACTTTTCTTTCCACCATTTTTCTTATAATTAAGCTCATTCGTGAAATAAGATAAACTTGGATACTAGTAATAATCTTCATTCTTTTTGTTATGGGCACGACAATCATGTGCTTCTCATTGTGATACATGATATTGATGCTTTGGATTTGCAAGAAAAGCTTTTCATTCCCCCATTTTTCGTATAATTAATGTTCATCCTTGAAATGAGACAAACTTGGATGCTCGTAATAATCTCCATTCTTTTTTTTATAGGCGCTATAATTATGTTCTCCACATTTGGATGCACGATTTTGATGCTTTGTATTAGCAAGAAAAGCTTTTCTTTTCACAATTTTCCTTATAATTAATGTTCATCCACGGGATGAGACAAACTTGGACACTCATTATAATTTCCATTCTTTTTGTTGTTGGCACTTCAATTATGTTCTCTGCATTAGGATACATGTATTGATGGTTTGGATTAGCAAGAAAAGCTTTTCTTTCAAATATTTTCCTTATAATTAATGTTAATCTGAGAAATGAGACGAACTTTGATACTCATAGTAATCACCATTTTTTTTGTTACTGGCAATAGAATCATGTTTGCTACATTGGAATGCATAATTTTGATGCTTTGGATTAGCAAGAAAAGCTTTTCTTTTCACTATTTTCCTTATAATTAATGTTCATTCACGAAATAAGACAAACATAGATACTTGGAATAATCTCTTTTCTTTTTTCTTATGGGCACTACAATCATGTTCTTCTAATTGGGTTACACGATATTGATGCTTTGGATTTGCAACAAAAGCTTTTACTTCCACCACTTTCCTTATAATTAATGTTATCTGTGAAATGAGAAATACTTGGACACTCGTAATAATCTTTATTCTTGTTATTGTGGGCATTACATTCATGTGCTCCACATTGGGATACACGATATTGATGCTTTGGATTAGCAAGAAAAGCTTTTCTTTCCAGCATTTTCCCTATAAATAATGTTCATCCGTGAAATGAAACAAACTTGATACTCATAATAATCTCTATTCCTTTTGTTTTGGGTGCTACAATCACATTCTCCACATTTGGATACACTATATTAATGCTTTGGATTAGCAAGAAAAGCTTTTCTTTCCATCATTTTCCTTATAATTAATGTTTATCCGTGAAAAGAGACAAACTTAGATACTTGTAATAATCTCCATTCATTTTGTTATGGGCACTACAATCATGTTCTCCACAATGAGATACACGATATTGATGCTTTGGATTAGCAAGAAAAGCTTTTCGTTCCATCATTTTCCTTATAATTAACGTTCATCCATGAGACGAGGCAAACATGGATACTCGAAATAATCTCCATTCCTTTTGTTATGGGCACAGCAATCATGTTCTCCATATTGGGATACATGATATTGATGCCTTAGATTAGTAAGAAAAGCTTTGCTTTCCATCATTTTCCTTATAATTAATTTTTATCCACGAAAGGAGACAAGCTTGGATACTCGTAATGATCTCCATTCATTTTGTTATGGGCACTACAATCACATTCTCCACAATGGGATACATGATATTGATGCTTTTGATTAGCAAGAGAAGCTTTTCTTTCCATCATTCTCCTTGTAATTAATGTTCATCTGTGAAATAAGACAAACATGGACACTCATGATAATCTCCATTCTTTTTGTTATGGGCACAACAATCATGCTCTCCATAATGGAATACACAATATTAATGCTTTGGATTAGCAAGAAACATTCCATTATTTTCCTTATAATTAATGTTCATCCATGAGATGAGACAAACATGGATACTCGAAATAATTTCCATTCCTTTTGTTATGGGCACAACAATCATGTTCTCCACATTGGCATACACGATATTGATGCTTTGGATTAGTAAGAAAAGCTTTGCTATCCATTATTTTCCTTATAATTAATTTTTATCCATGAAAGGAGACAAGCTTGGATACTCGTAATGATCTCCATTCATTTTGTTATAGGCACTACAATCATGTTTTCCACAATGGGATACACGATATTGATGCTTTGGATTAGTGAGAAAAGGTTTACTTTCCATTATTCTCCTTGTAATTAATGTTCATCCGTGAAATGAGACAAACATGGATACTCGTGATAATCTCCATTCCTTTTGTTATTCCATGATGGGATACATGATATTGATGCTTTGGACTAGCAAGAAAAGCTTTTCTTTCCATAATTTTCCTTATAATTAATGTTCATCCATGAAATGAGACAAACTTGGATAGTCGAAATAATCTCCATACCTTTTGTTATGGGCACAACAATCATGTTCTCAATATTGGGATACACAATATTGATGCTTTGGATTAGCAAGAAAAGCTTTTTTTTCCACCATTTTCCATAAAATTAATGTTTATCCTTGAAGTAAGACAAACTTGGATACTCGTTATAATCTCCATTCCTTTTGTTGTTGGCACTACAAACCTGTTCTCAACATTGGGATGCCTGATATCGATGGTTTGGATAAACAAGGAATGCTTTTCTTTCCACCATTTTCTATACAATTATTATTTATTCGTGAAATGGGACAAACTTAGATACTCATAATAATCTCAATTCTTTTTGTTATGGGCACTACAATCTTGTTCTTCCCATTGGGATACATGATATTGATGCTTTGGATTTGCAAGAAAAGCATTTCTTTCCACCGTTTTCCTTTTACTTAATGCTCATCTGCGCAATAAGACAAACTTGAATACTCCTAATAATCTCCATTTGTTTTGTTATTGGGCACTACAATCATGTTCTCTACATGATATTGATGCTTTGGATTAGTGAGAAAAGTTTTTCCTTCCATTTTCCTTAGAATTATTGTTCATCCATGAAATAAGACAAACTTGGATACTCATAATAATCTCCATTCTTTTTGTTATGGGCACGACAATCATGTTCTTCTCATTGGGATACACTATATTGACGCTTTGGATTAGGAAAAAAGCTTTTCTTTCCACCATTTTCCTAATAATTAATGTTCATCTATGCAATGAGACAAACTTGGATACTTGTAATAATCTTCATTTTTTGTTATTGGGCACTACAATCATGTTCTCTGCATCGGGATACATGATATTGATGCTTTGGATTAGTGAGAAATGCTTTTATTTCCTCCATTTTCCTTATAGTTATTATTCATCTGTGAAATAAAAGAAACTTGGATACTCGTAATAATTTCCATTCTTTTTGTAATAGGCACTGCAATCGTGTTCTTCTCGTTGGGATACATGATATTGATGCTTTGGATTTGCAAGAAAAGCTTTTCTTTCCACCATTTTCCTTATAATTAATGTTCATCTTTAAAATGAGACAAACTTGGATACCCGTAATAATCTCCATTTTTTTTGTTGTTGGGCACTACAATCATGCCTCTACATTGGGATACATGATATTGATGCTTTGGATTAGCAAGAAAAGCTTTCCATTCCACATTTTTCTTATAATTAATGCTTATCCATGCAATGAGACAAACTTAGATACTTGTAATAGTCTTCATTTTTTTTTATTGGGCACTACAATCATGTTCTCTACATTGGGATGCACGATATTGATGCTTTGGATTAGCGAGAAAAGCATTTTTTTCCTTCATTTTCCTTATAATTAATGTTCATCCATGGAATAAGACAAACTCGGATACTCATAATAATCTCCACTTTTTTATTATTGGGCACAATAATCATGTTCTATACATTAGGATACACGATATTGAAGGTTTTGATTAGCCAGAAAAGCTTTTCTTTTCGCAATTTTCCTTATAATTAATGTTCATCCGTGCAATAAGACAAACTTGATACTCATTATAATCTCCATTCTTTTTGTTGTTGGTACTACAATCATGTTCTCTCCATTGTGATGCACGATATTGATGGTTTGGTTAGCAAGAAAAGCTTTTCTTTCCACCATTTTCCTTATAGTTAATTTTCATCCATGGAATGAGACAAACTTGGATACTTATAATAATCTCTATTTTTACGTTATTGGGCATTACAATCATGTTCTATATTTTAGGATACACGATATTGAAGGTTTTGATTAGCTAAAAAAGCTTTTCTTTCTGCTATTTTCCTTATAATTAATGTTCATCCGTGAAATAAGACAAACTTGGGTACTCATTATAATCTCCATTCTTTTTGTTGTTAGCACTACAATCATGTTCTCTACATTGGGATACATAATATTGATGGTTTGGATTAGAAAGAAAAGCTTTTCTTTCCAACATTTTCCTTATAATTAATGTTTATTTGTGAAATGAGAGAAAATTGGATACTCGTAATAATCTCCATTCTTTTTGTTATGGGCATTACAATCATGTTCTTTTCACTAGGACACAAGATATTGATGCTTTGGATTTGCAAGAAAAGCTTTTCCTTTGACCATTTTCCTTATAATTAATGCTCATTCGTGAAAAAAGACAAACTTGGATACTAGTAATAATCTCCATTCTTTTTGTTATGGGCACTACAATCATGTTCTTCTCATTATGATACATGATATTGATGCTTTGGATTTGCAAGAAAAGCTTTACTTTCCACCATTTTAGTATAAATAATGTTCATCCTTAAAATGAGACAAACTTGGATACTCGTAATAATCTCTATTCTTTTTGTTATGGGCACTACAATCATGTTCTCCACATTCGGATACTTGATTTTGATACTTTGGATTAGCAAATAAAGCTTTTCTTTCCACCATTATCCTTATAATTAATGTTTATCTGTGAAATGAGACAAACTTTGACACTCATTATAATTTTCATAATTTTTGTTTTTGGCTCTTCAATTATTTTCTCTACATTGGGATACACGATGTTGATGGTTTGGATTTGCAAGAAAAGCTTTTCTTTCAAATATTTTCCTCATAATTAATGATCATCCGTGAAATGAGACAAACTTCGACACTCGTAATAATCACCATTTTTTTGTCACTGGGCACTAGAATCATGTTCGCTACATTGGGATACACGATTTTGATGCTTTAGATTAGTAAGAAAAGCTTTTCTTTTCTCTATTTTCCTTATAATTAATGTTTATCCATGAAATAGGACAAACATGGATACTCGAAATAATCTCCTTTCTTTCTGTTATGGGAACAACAATCATGTTCTTCTCATTGGCTTCCATGATATTGATGCTTTGGATTTGCAAGAAAAGCTTTTACTCCCACCACTTTCCTTATAATTAATGTTACTCATGAAATGAGAAATACTTGGACACTTGTAATAATCTCCATTCATTTTGTTGTGGGCACTACAATCATGTTCTCCACATTGGGATACAAGATATTGATGCTTTAGATTAGCAACAAAAACTTTTCTTTCCACCATTTTCCTTATAATTAATGTTCATTCGTAAAATGAGACAAACTTGGATACTCATAATAATCTCCATTCCTTTTGTTTTGGGCACTACAATCATGTTCTCCATATATGGATACACGACGTTGACGCTTTGGATTAGTAAGAAAAGCTTTTCTTTCAAACATTTTCCACATAATTAATGTTTATCCATGAAAGGAGACAAACCTGAATACTTGTAATAATCTCCATTCATTTTGTTGTGGGCACTACAATCATTTCTCCACAATGGGATACACGATATTATGCTTTCGATTAGAAGGAAAAGAAAAGCTTTTCCTTCCATCATTCTCCTTGTAACTAATGTTAACCATGAAAAGATATAAACGTGGATACTCGAAATAAACTCCATTCCTTTTGTTATAGGCACAACAATCATGCTCCTTACAGGGATACACGATATTTATGCTTTGGATTAGCAAGAAAAGCTTTGCTTTTCATCATTTTCCTCATAATTAATGCTTCTCCATGAAAGGAGACAAACTTGGATACTCATGATAATCTCCATTCATGTTGTTATGGGCACTACAATCATGTTCTCTATAATGGGATACACGATATTGATGCTTTAGATTAGCAAGAAAATTTTTTCTTTCCATCATTGCCCTTAAAATTAATGTTCATCCATGAAATAATACAAACTTGGATACTCGAAATAATCTCCATTCCTTTTGTTATGGGCACAACAGTCATGTTTTCCATATTGGGATACCCGATATCGATGTTTTGGATTAGCAAGAAAGGCTTTGCTCTTCATCATTTTCCTTATAATTAATGTTTATCCGTGAAAGGAGACAAACTTGGATACTGGTAACAATCTCCATTCATTTTGTTATGGGCACTACAATCATGTTCTCCTTAATGGGATACACGATATTGATGCTTTGGATTTGCAAGAAAAGCTTTTCTTTCCATCATTTTCCTTATAATTAATGTTCATCCATGAAATGAGACAAACTTGGATATTTGAAATAATCCCCATTCCTTTTGTTATGGGTGCAACAATTATGTTCTCCACATTAGGGTACATGATATTGTTCCTTTGGATTAGCAAGAAAAGCTTTTCTTTTCAACATTTTCCCTATAATTAATGTTCATCCATGAGATAAACTTGGATACTCGTTATAATCTCTATTCCTTTTGTTGTTGGCACTACAAACCTATTCTCTACATTGGGATGCATGATATTGATGGTTTGGATAAGCAAGAAAAGCTTTTCTTTCCACCATTTTCCTTACAATTATTATTCATCTGTGAAAGGGGACAAACTTGGATACTCGTAATAATCTCCATTCTTTCTGTTATGGGCACTACAATCATGTTCTTCCCATTGGGATACATGGTATTGATGCTTTGGATTTGCGTGAAAGGCTTTTCTTTCCACCATTTTCCTTTTACTTATTGCTCATCCGTGTAATGAGATAAACTTGGATACTCCTAATAATTCCCATTTGTTTTGTTATTGGGCACTACAATCATGTTCTCTACGTTGGGATACATGATATTGATGGTTTGGATTAGCGAGAAAAGCTTTTCTTTGCTCCATTTTCCTTACAATTATTATTCATCCATGAAATAAGACAAACTTGGATACTCGTAATAATCTCTATTCTTTTTGTTATGGGCACTACAATCATGTTCTTCTCATTAGGATACATGGTATTGATGCTTTGGATTAGCAAGAAAAGCTTTTCTTTCCACCATTTTCCTAATAATTAATGTTCATCTGTGCAACGAGACAAACTTGGATACTCGTAATAATCTCCATTTTTTCTTATTGGGCACTACAATCATGTTCTTCTCATTGGGATACATGATATTGATGTTTTGGATTTGCAAGAAAAGCTTGACTCTACTCCATTTTCCTTATAATTAATGTTCATCCATGAAATGAGACAAACATGGGTACTCGTAATAATCACTTTTTTTTTTTTGTTATTGGACACTACAATCATGTTCTCCGCATTGGGATACACAATATTGGAGCTTTGTATTTACAAGAAAAGCTTTTCTTTCCACCATTTTCCTTATAATTAACGTTCATCCATGAAATGAGATAAACTTGGATACTCATAATAATCACCTTTTTTTTGTTATTGGACACTACAATCATGTTCTCCTGATTGGAATGCATGATTTTGATGCTTTGGATTAGCAAGAAAATATTTTCTTTCCACCATTTTCCTTATAATTAATGTTCATCTTTGAAATGAGAAACTTGAATACTCATAAAAATCTCCGTTTTTTTTGTCATGGGCACTACAATCATGTTCTCCTCATTGGGATGCACGATGTTGATGCTTTGGATTAGCAAGAAAAGCTTTTCTTTCCACCATTTTCCTTATAATTAATGTTTATCCGTGAAATAAGATAAACTTGGATACTTGCAATAATCTCCATTCTTTTTGTTATGGGCACTGCAATTATGTTTTCTATATTGGGATACACAATATAGATGCTTTAGATTAGCAAGAAAAGCTTTTAATTCCATCATTTTCCTTATAATTAATGTTCATCCATGAACTCAAACAAACTTGGTTGCTCGTAATAATCTCCATTTTTCTAGTTATGGCACTACAATTATGTTTTTCCCATTGGGATACATGAAATTGATGCTCTGGATTTGCAAGAAAAGCTTTTCATTCCACCATTTTCCTTATAATTAATTTTCATATGTGAAAGGAGACAAACTTGGATACTCGTAATACTCTCCATTCATTTTGTTATGGGCACTACAATCATGTTCTCCATAATGGGATATATGATATTGATGCTTAGGATTAGCAAGAAAAGCTTTTCTTTCCATCATTCTCCTTATAATTAATGTTCATCCACGAAATGAGACAAACCTGGATACTCGAAATAATCACCATTCCTTCTGTTATTAGCACAACAATCATGTTCTCCGTAGGGATACATGATATTAATACTTTGGATTAGCAGGAAAAGCTTTGCTTTCCATAATTTTCCTTAAAATTAATGTTTATCCGTGAAAGGAGACAAACTTGGATACTCGTGATAATCTCCATTCATTTTGTTATGGGCACTATAATCATGTTCCCTACAATGGGATACACGATATTGATGCTTTGGATTAGCAAGAAAAGGCTTTTCTTTCCATCATTTTTCCTTATAATTAATGTTCATCCATGAAATGAGACAAACTTGGATACTCATTATAATCTCCATTCATTTTGTTATGGGCACTCATGTTCTCCACAATGGGATACACGATATTGGTGCTTTGGATTAGCAAGAAAAGCTTTTCTTTCCATCATTTTCCTTATAATTAATGTTTATGTAGGAAATAAGACAAACTTGGATACTCATAATAATCACCTTTTTTTTTGTTGTTGGACACTACAATCATGTTCTCCTCATTGGGATGCACGATTTTGATGCTTTCGATTAGCAAGAAAAGCTTTTCTTTCCACCATGTTCCTCATAATTAATGTTCAACATTAAAATGAGACAAACTTGGATACTCATAATAATCTTTATTCTGTTTGTTATGGGCACCACAATCATATTCTTCCCATTGGGATACACAAAAAGCTTTTCTTAACACCATTTTGCTTATAATTAATGTTCATCCTTGAATTGAGACAAACTCGAATAACTGATACAAACTTGGATACTCGCAATAATCACCTTTTTTTTTTATTGGACATTACAATCACGTTCTCTACATTGGGATGCACGATGTTGATACTTTGGATTAGCAAGAAAAGCTTTTCTTTCCACCATTTTCCTTATAGTTAATATTTATCCGAGAAATGAGATAAACTTGGATACTCGTAATAATTTCCATTCTTTCTGTTATGGGCACTACAATTATATTCTCCACATTGGGATACACGATATTGATGCTTTGGATTAGCAAGAAAAGCTTTTAGTTCTATCATTTTCCTTATAATTAATGTTCATCCGTGAAATGAGACAAACTTGGATACTCGTTATAATCTCCATTCTTCTAGTTATGGGCACTACAGTTATGTTCTTCTCATTGGGATACATGAAATTGATGCTTTGGATTTGCAAGAAAAGCTTTCTTTGCACCATTTTCCTTATAATTAATGTTCATACATGAAAAGAGACAAACTTGGATACGCATAATAATCTCCATTCCTTTTGTTATAGGCACTACAATCATGTTCTCCATATTGGGATACATGATATCGATGCTTTGGATTAGCAAGAAAAGCTTTTCTTTCCACCAGTTTCCTTCTAATTAATGTTCATCCGTGCAATGAGACAAACTTGGGTACCCCTAATAATCTTCAGTTCTTTTGTTATTGGGCACTATAATCGTGTTCTCTACGTCGAGATACATGATATTGATGCTTTGGATTACCAAGAAAAGCTTTTTTTTCCTCCATTTTCCTTACAATTATTGTTCATCCATGAAATAAGAGAACTTCGATACTCATAATAATTGCTGTTCTTTTTGTTATGGGCACTACAATCAAGTTCTTCTCATTGGCTTACACGATATTGATGCTTTGGATTTGTAAGAAAAGCTTTTACTTCCACCACTTTCCTTATAATTAATGTTATCTGTGAAATGAGAAATACTTGGACACTCATAATAATCTCCATTCTTTTTGTTGTAGGCACTACAATCATGTTCTCCACATTGGGATACACGATATTGATGCTTTGGATTAGCAAGAAAAGCTTTTCCTTCCACCATTTTCCTTATAATTAATATTCATCTGTGAAGTGAGACAAACTTAGATACTCATAATAATCTATATTCCTTTTGTTTGGGGCACTAAAATCATGTTCTCCACATTTGGATACATCATATTGACGCTTTAGATTAGCAAGAAAAGCTTTTCTTTCTATCACTTTCCTTATAATTAATGTTTATCCATGAAATGAGACAAACTTGGATACTCGTAATAATCTTTATTCATTTTGTTATGGGCACCATAATCATGTTCTGCACAGTGGGACACATGATATTGATGCTTTGGATTACCAAGAAAAGCTTTTTTTTCCATCATTCTCCTTATAATTAATGTTCATCCATAAAATGAAACAAACTTGGATACTCGAAATAATCTCCATTCCTTTTGTTATGGGCACAACAATCATGTTCTCCACAATGATACACGATATTGATGCT
>JBBYHK010458628.1:3762-21325 GCA_038382065.1 Adansonia grandidieri
ACCAGCATCTTCTCAATCACTTGTTTGTTTCTGGGTTCATCCATTAAATCTCCTTCTCATTACACGACAGCTGTTTAATTGTCTGAACGGTTGAGTTCTTTTCTTAAATATTAAAAATGAAAAAAAATTTCTTTATGCTACTTATTAGGCTTTTCTTTTTGGGTTTTTCGACTGGCTTGTGAGGGCAACTTTTTTGTTATCAAACTTTGGTGAAAAACAAAAGAAAATTTTCTTTCTCATATCACTGTTAATCTTTATTTTGATTCTCTTTGACTAGGGAGGCCCACCTTTGAGGGTTTGGTGGGCTTTGATATTAACCAATAAAACCCTTTTCTTTGCATTTTTTTCCATAGTTGGGTCTTTTATTTTGATGATTTCACTTTGTTTTTGAATAGAGGGAAAGTGAGAGAAGAGGATAGACAATTGGGTTCTTCCATTATTTTTTTTTCTTTGCTCTTGCCTGCCATCAATGAATTTGGACCCATAAAAGAATTCACCTTTCTTTTTCTATTTTTTTTGGGAATGCTACTCTACTTCTTCCTCACTTGTTTTCCCTTCATCTTCTTTTTAAAGTCCCTAACTGTGAAACCTCTCCCACCATGGGCAACTGAGATGAGATTATTGCCTCTCTGGTTTGGCAAGGACATTTCTTTTTCTTCCATTTCCAAGTTGATCAAAAATAGTTTTAGCCTTAGTTATTTCACCACCGCCATCCCTTCCAAAATATCTCTCAAAAAGATGTCTTTCCCTTCAAAAGTTGATAACTTCCAGGAGGTTGAACAAGCTAGCGTCATGTCAGTCTTGGACTTGCCAGAATTGGTCTTGGAATGCATTCTTGAAAGGCTACCACCAGCTGCTCTTTGTAGAGTGGCAGGTGTTTGCAGCTCTTTCAGAAGTAGATGCATCGCTGATCATTTCTGGGAAAAACATATGCAAAAGAAGTGGGGTAGAATCATTGGTCCTGCTGCCCGTAGAGAATGGCAATGGCATATAGCTTTAAGAAAGGATTCAAGCCAAGTAAAACAGGGGAGGCCGAAAGGTTTAATGAGGATTTTATCAATTGTTAGGCCATCTTGGTGGATTAAATCAAAGGTTGATGACAGTAGTAAGCATAGTTGTTTGCCAGACGATTCAATCATGTCTTGGTTCCGTGCCCTTGAAACTGGCAGGTTCTGGTTCCCTGCTCAGGTCTATAACCGTGAGGTATTTGATTCTGCACCTCCAAATTCCCCAGCTGTTAAATCAGCAGATTATATGCTTTATTTTTTCTTTTATTTTTTTAATTCTAAATTGTTTGTTCTGCTCTTTTGTAGAATGGCCATGTTGGATTTATGTTGTCATGCTATGATGCGGAACTGAGTTATGATCCCCATACTGACACCTTCCAAGCCAGGTAAATTTGGGAGATGAAACATTATTTTGATGGTGGTATTTTCTGGAAGATGAAATTAGGTTCTACATCAAAAGGATCACGATAAGGCTAATGCTTGGAAATTAATCTGATGGAATTGATATTTGATTGGTTTTTGATGATTTTTTAAGGTACCCTCCACATGGAAGGAGGGCGGTAGCCATCGAGAATAGCGTGCCTTGGGAAAGACTAAGAGCACCACCTGTTGATACTTCACCACACGATCTTCATATTTCTGATTGTTTGAATGAGCTACGCCCGGGTGATCATATAGAGATTCAATGGAGAAGAAACAAAGAATTCCCTTATGGTTTGTGTTCTTCATACCATTCCTTTGCAGTATTTTCAGAATTTTTGTTTTGTTTTTCTTTGAAGTTACTTTGAATGCTCTCCAGTGGAGACTTGTTAAATTTATTTCCAAAATCTTCCTCACAACTTGGGTTGGTTTAAGCTTACGTGGTTTCAACTTTTTTATTTTTTATTAAGTACCGTGCAACACCCATGCTTAATCTATATTTAGATATAAGTGCAGGATATGATTTTGTAAAGGCTTTCTAAATATATAAAAATATTAAAAAATACATATATTGGATATATATTCGTATTCGACCTTCACATGAGGGTGCAAGTAATATAGGTTTAAGCTATTGAGAGAAGTGTTTCATGAACCTTCAAGAAAGAACTAGTGCAGTGTTCAGAAAGATAAGTTAACATAAAAAGGCTACTTAGCTTTCCATTGAAGAAGACCTGTTCAACCTTAGTGATACCACTATTGACTTTCACAAAAAGGCCGGTGATCCCAAATATGATCTTTAATTTCTCTGATGGGTTGAGGAAATCGGGAAAGCTTTTAATTAAAAAAAAAAAAAACACTGTTCTGCTACGAATTAAGCAGCAGAAAACCTTTTTTTATACATAGAATTATTGATAAAGTTTTATTTAAGTCATTCTTTTTATAAAAGGGAGTTGCTTTTAAATAATCCAATTAATCATTTTTTATAATGATTCCACTGCTGATAAAATTTTCATACGTGTATATATATATATATTGCAGGTTGGTGGTATGGTGTAGTTGGTCACTTGGAATCATGTGATGGGAATGAAAGTCACTGTCGTTGTCATAATAGTGGTAAGTTGATTTAATATTTTTCTTCTTTGAAATGGCTACTCTGTGATATTCCCATAGGGGGGGTTGCCTAGAAAATGGGAATCTCACTATCAATTGCGTTTCGGAAATATTGCTTTGGTATTTGCAAGCATCCCCATGTTTATTTGCCTTCTAAGCTGCTCCAAGGGGCATATGGCCTGCATCATCTTAGATGAAAAATACAAAATGGAAAATATCTACTCGTGTTGAAGAAATTGACTGTGTTTGAGGGAGAGAGACAAAGGGAGTTTGCTTCAAATTTTGCTGTTTACATTTAATATTCTTGTAAGTTATGTTACTCGGACTCGAAAGTAAATGATCGATACGAGTACATATCTGACATATATTTGAATATTCATATTCCTATTATTCATTACTTATGTCTAAATATATGTTAAATAATTTAAACAAAATAAAAGAATCCGGATAATATAAGTTACTAAGAAGACATTAGCAATTTGTGGATTAGATGAATATAAAGTTAAGCAGTTTAGGATGGGTTGTTTTCAAGGATCTTATTTTCTCCAATGCATGGGACCCTTGGTTGTGGTGTTGTGGTTGGTCCCCAAAGACAAATCACTGTCATTATGTCTTGTTTTCTACCAACATTGTGATAAGTTCTGTCCCAGCAGGAATATATATGGCCAACCACGCTGAGAGACCCCAATGTCTCCCCATCGACTCTGTTTTTGCTCATTTAGAATCGTTCACTTACGTGGGGGCTGCGAATGGTTGCTCTACACTTCTAAAATTTTCATTTATTTTGTCTTTTAATTTTCACAAAGTTGAGAAACCAACAGAGCTCTCAAATTCCCCACTAGTGAAGTTACATCAGCACTAATTTCCTATCCTCTCCCAATCAAAAATAAAAGAAAGCAAAGGATCTCTTTTGGTAATCATTTGCAACTTGAGATCTGAAAGATTGACATATTTTACTTCAAAGTTGTGAATTGATTCCTCCTTTATCTTGTAACTCAGTTTTGGGAATTCTGGAAATTTTCTTGTTTCATTATTTTTACCATTTTTTTAACAGTTTATGGTGGGAACAAACTGCAAAAATGAGAGATGGAGGTTTGAGTTATTTGCCTGCCTGGTTGGTTTCTAACATCTTAATGATGCATGCTATAACAGATACGGTGGTGTTGGAGTTCAAGCAGTACGCCCCTGGCTCAAGGTGGCGACACACTACGATCAATCGGAAAGAACATCGAGAGGAAGGAAATGAGGAGGATGGATTTTATGGGGGAATCAGAAAACTTACCAGTGATGAGGATATTTCTACATGGAAGCGGCTCTGGCCATCTGAAATCCTGGAATAATAAGAATAATAGCTTACATCATCCATTAAAAAAAAAAATCGAATGCTATTGTCACCATGATTTCAATACAAAAATTGGTCTATTTTTCCTTCCAACTAAGGCAAAAGTTTTATTACGTTTCTGTTCTATAAATGGTGCTCCTGGAGATTGAAAAATCGACTTCAAAGTTGCATGAAAGGGGAGTCAAGACTCAAGGGTTCATTTTAAATCCCTCTATTTGCTGGGGCATATCCCACGATTATGTAGAGTTTTTGTTAAGATAAAAAAAAAAGAATAAATCATTTGGAAGGCCATTGATGTAATCTGTAGAGCTCTGTAATTGTAGATTATCCTTCTTTTTCAGCCTTCGAAAGCTGTTTGAAGGGTTATTTTCAATGATGTAGTTTATATTGTATTTCACAATGATAGGTAATCTTCTTTTATCCTCATTATTATTTTTATTTTATTCTTTTTTGAAGAAAAATAATGAGATAATCATTAATTAGAGCATGAAAAGCATTCTTTCACAACATTAGAAATAAATTCTGATAGTCTTCAACCCAAACTTCTTCTTCCTCAACCTGGAGACCGTGTTTAGCAAGGTGATGGGCAGCTCCATTCCCACTTCTGTGTACATGTTGGATTAAACAGGTCCCCAAAACAGGTAGCCGCCGCTTAGCATCATGGATTATGAGTCCTACTCCAACAGGAGAGAGGTGGGGCCCCTCTATGAATTGAATTCTTTATAATGGCCAAGGCGTCTCCTTCTATAATAATCCTAGAAAAACCCCCAACTCACGAGCAAGTTCTAAAGCCCCGCAAGCTGCTTTGGCTTCCAACACAGAAATGATTGATTTCAAAATTCAGTTTTGCTGCCATGGCTCCCATAACTTCACCCTTATATAATCTCCAAGTAAGATTCCAACCCCTCCAGTCTTGTTTGTTGAGTCCAATGATCCCATCAAAATTAACTTTGAAAACATCTTTGTCTGGGGGGTTGCCATTGCTGAGGTGTTTGGGCTATTTCATGGACCTCCAAGTTTGTTTGCATCATTAAACTCCTCATATTTTTGTATGTAATCTGATGGTTGCAAAATGGAGTCTCTGTTTGGCTCACCATGTAGCTCCGCGTTCCTTGAGTTCCAGATGGTCCATGCCGTCAGCAAAATTGTCTGCATCTCGTCTAAAACTGGCTTGTGTACATACTTTCTCGATCCACCGGTCTACTCTACATCTTGTCTCCCGTCAGCTGCCATAAAATTTCCCAAACTTACACCATGCCCAAGCCACCTCTGCTGCAGAACAAGATATATCATGGCATGGTTAATAGTTTCATCTTCTCTCCCACATCTAGAGCCTCTTACAAACGAACTAAATTAAATTTTAAAATTTTCGACAAATCTCTTTTATTAGGATTCGAATTTTAAATATGTTGAATTTAATCTTTTAAAAATAAATATACGAGCCTATGTGAACTAACCAAATTAAAATTTGAATTCTCCATGAATCTCTTTTAATGACTTACATATATAGGCAGAACCTCAAAAGCAATAAAACAAATGTATCCTATATTATCAAGCAAATGATAACTACATTATTTAACAACAAAGATGCAAAAATATTTGTTTTAGCATATAATGGAAGTTCAAGTGACATCATAAGAGGTAATTCTATCTCTTTTAAAGAAATTTATGATGAACTTTTTTCTACTTTAAATCCAGAATTTTTTTTTTTTTTAGGGTTCATATGATCCCAACACTACTATGATGATAATAAAAAACCATATAAATATTTTATTATTATTTATTTTTTTTACATTTAATATATTAATTTTACTGCATTCAAGAGTAATGCATTAATTATATATTTTTTTACAAGTGTCTGGCTAACTTGTATATCTCTCATATAAAGGCACCAGCAGCAGTTACTTTAGCTAGCCTTAAACAAGAAAATCAAGAGACGAGGTACCACTATCCACAAAATAGGATTTGGAATAAAATTATCAAAATACCTTTTCATAAAAAAATATATATATATTTATCAGATATCCCTTGAGCAGTTTATAAATTAAAAATTGTATAATTTTTACAATATTTATGTGATGTGCATAAAATTATTAATTTTTAAAATTTTATTTATTTATTTATTTTAAATAAATGCATTACCATTTTACAAATTAAAAATTTTAGTTTCTCTAACTTTCACTTCTTAATTTTGATAAGCAGATACTTAAATAATGGTTATAATATAAAATTATAATTGTTATTTTATAGTTTTGATTCCCTTTGCCGTTAATATTTATCGCTATTGAATGTAATAATATTTTACATTCACAATCACAACAAATATAATGTAATTAAAAAATATAATTATAATCACAATTAAAATCTTTATCCGATAAGTTTAATGCGTGGCGAAAGTTTTATAGGAGAACAGATCAAAATAACAGTTCCAGTTCACTAAAGTGAACAGCTTGCCTCTTTTCAAGCCAATAACCTGAATAAAAAAAAATGGGAATGCAACGTCACCTTTTCAAGATCAATCCTTAATAGACATTTCATCCAAAATATTTGAAAACTGAGTATCAACAACCTAAGCTTTCATTTCACAATTTCCCTAAAAAGCATCATCTATATCAAATAAAAAAATGGAAAAAAGGACAAATCTCTATCTTTTTTTTTTTTTTTTGATAAAAGATGAAATTACTCCAACATATTTAGACCGGCAGGTGTGGGTTTACTCGGACATGTCGGATATTGTTATATGTTCAACCGGTATATTTAATTTTTTAAAAAAAATTTTTATGTATTTGAAAGATTCTTAAAAAATTATATCTCTATATTAATGTCCGAATATAAGTCAAACATGAATATAAAACCTAAATTCTTCAAGAAAAATAAAAAATTGAAATAACATAAGTTCTTTTCATTAAACAATAACTGCAATAATAATTTATCCAAAGTATTACCATCATCTATTATGTATTTAGCATATATTTATCCTAATTAAGAATACTAATGTTTAAAAAGCCAATCAGGACGCTTGTCTTGGGAATTTTTTCTCTAGTTTACTTTTTCTTTTTTCTTTTCTTTTCTGGATAAATGGCTTGTTTTATTTTAGCTTATATAGTATATAAAAACAAAACAAAAAACAACTAAGTGAACAATTGAGTGTTTTACAATATTACTTACACCTGAAATGGATACTCTTAAATTATTAAAGTCTATCTATATTTGATAGCGAAGAATCTGTTAAACGAAAACCACACACCCCATATACCAAATTTTTTCTCTATAGAATTTTTGGTTAAAACTGAATATTTCTGATAAAATTTTTTTGAAACACTTTTATCGAAAAAAATATTATTTTCGATATAATTTTTTGTTTGAAAATGAATATTTTCAAAATTTTTGTGAAAAATATTTCGATAAAATTTTCGTAAAAAATACTTTTTATTTTAGCAAAGTGGAAAGCAGGTTCCAACGATATATTCCATCGGAAATAATTTGTCACTGGCCAAGTAAGAACTAGTTAGCAAACATTTGAAAACTTTGGCCGCAATATTAATCAATCAAACATTTTCCACAACATTGTTATCATTATTAAGGTCTCTAAACAACTAATTTGGAGTTTAATTGCTAATTGAGGGCTGAAGGAGGTTTTATACATACAATAAAAGCTTGCTTATTTATATAATTTCATTTATTTCACTTCAAAAGCATAAACAAAATTGGAGAAATGTAAAATTACCATATATTTTGGTTTAATATTCTCTCTCATTACTGATTGAACTAGTGTGAACAGTAAGATCTTCTAGATATCAGTTTAAAGACCTTTATTTATTACCAGTGTACGCATGGGTTGCCTGTTTGAAAGTTCTAACGTGAATTTGATACACACGAAAAGAAAATGAAGAGAACATTTAGATTTCGAGAGTATTGAAGAAATAAAACAAAAACATATTAGAAAACTTTTCTGTTATATGCAGAGCTAATCTTTCAAAAGTGTAAACTATTAAATATATATATATATATATGTTACTTGAATTCATAAGTGACTGTTGAATATAAATATGTTTAATTTTTTTCTAAATATTTTCCTGTATTTGAAAAATTTTTGAAAAAAAATATCCTAATACTCATATTTAGATATGTGTCGAATACAGATACTATTTCTTGAAATGAGAATCGGAGTATACAAATAGAGATGTCCACTAGCCTCAACCAAATGGATTGTTTTCATTTAAAATGTTTCAATCCTAAAAGGAGTAGAGCAAGCCAATAATATGCAGCCAATGTGGATGTTTTCAGGATTCTTCTGTGCCAATCTTCTCTGTGATTGTGTCCTAATTTCTCAGTTATAAGCACAAAAGAACAGCACAAAGACAGATCACGAAGGGTGTGTTTGTGTGTGTATATATATATATATATATATGTATATATGAATCTTTCAACTACGAAATGCTGCTCAAATAAATAACAAGTTGCCAAAATCGCCTGCAGATTTAGCGAGTAAAAAACCAGCAATATTAACGGCAACGGCACCAAATAGTATTAACAATAACATTCATATAAAGCATCACCTTCTACAGGCATGGTTTAACTGCTTGCCTTATTGATTGGGATGGTTCCCTTAGTCATCACGACTCCAACCTAGCAATCATGAGCTTACCTACTGACTTATGTTGCTTTAACTCTTTATTTTTTTAAAAAAATTTATATTTGTTACTTGTATTTTATATATTTTTAAACACGGATATGTAAAAATCACTTTTTAAAAATCTTCTAAATACATAAAAAATTTAGAAGAAATTGAACATATTACTAACATCCAAATCCAAGTGACATAACTACGGAAAATTAATCCTTAAATCATGCACCAAAATTTCTGCCATTATGCATGCTACATAATTTTCCTCCCACCAAAACTTCTTAAATTCTAAAACAAGTATCATGCTAAACTACAATATGAATTCAAAACCCTATACTATGGGGTCATTTCCATGTCTCCCTAAATATAGTTAATCCTCATAAATGGAACTGGTCAGATTATGGGAAAGCATAAAAAATTTTAAATAATCCAAAGTTGAGAGTTGGAAAAAAATGTTGCGTACCCTGTTGGAAGCCCATTGATAGCATCCCATCTATATCATCAACACGCCGCTGAATGGATTTCAAAAGCAAATTCGATGACAAAATTCTCCTTCTGACATTAGAAAACCCGGCGGAGTGATGCAATATGAATGGCAGCGGATCATCTTCAAGTAACCGGTTCAAGCTTTGCTCATAGATTACATTAAAATCAAATTTATCTTCTATTAATACTCAATTTAACCCAGAATTCTTTTTTTGGAAAACGGAAATTTATCTTGCGTAAGACGATCGGTTTAAGGAACCAAGGAGGTCTTGGGTTGCGAGAGTGTCGGGGGCTTTGAAATCCAAGTCTTTGATGAGAGAAGTAAGCAACGATGAAGCATTGGCTAAAGCTTCGGTGCTGTTGCTGTCGCCGAGATCATTGTTTGATCGACAGTCGGGTGCGTCGTTTGAAGAATTCGAAGGATTTTATTTCGACTGAAACGTAGCTAATGGTGCAGTTGTCATCATTTGAACCCTGGTTTTCCATTTTTAAATTTTGCTGCAAAAAACTTACTATAAAAAAGAGTCTGTTGGAGTCGGAGAACATCAAAGATTTAAGGAAAAAGTGCTATGATACCCAATTTGAAAAAAAATTATACATATCGTCTCATAGTTAGGAATAATACTTTGTTTTCTTTTTTTACTTTGAATCAAAATACATTTACCTTTAAAATATTATTTATAAGTTAATTTTAAATAAAAAGAGACATATATATTTTTTATTAATTATTATTTTTTATTTAATATTTTTTAATCATAAAAATTATCTTTAATTATTATCAAGTTAAATTATAATTAAATTATATCATTGTTCAAGTAGACATGTTAAATAGTTTAGACTTACATCAACATGGATTTATTTAATTAATCGAGTACTCATTAGTGATTTAGTAAATTTTAAGGTTCAAGCCACTGAAGCAATTTCACTTGTCAAGGGATCTATAAGTACTACTGTCATATTCTGATCTTGGATTTGAGTAGCCTCCCTTATCTAAACGTTTTTGTATTAAAAAATATTTTAATCTTATCTTTAATTTAATTATATATATTGACTTTAATATTAATACATTATTTTATTTTTATTTAAAAATAAATTAATTTTTATTATTTTAAAAAGTTTAATGATAAAGAAATTGATTAAAAAATAAAAAAAAGACAAAAAATAAAAAAAAAAAATCATATTTGTAATATTTAAATTAAAATTTGAATAAAAATTTATTTGATTAATAGAATGCTACATAATAAATAGTTACATTTTTAAGAGATAAAATGCATTTTTCTCTATATTTTTTATTCTTCATTTTTCCCTTTTTTTTTTCCTTCAACCAATTTCATTCTCACCAATTTTTTAGATTACAATAATAAATTAATATAAATAAAAATATTTTAATAAACTCATTTTAAAGTTAATATATAATCGAATTAATGATAAATTGAAAATTTTTAACATGTACTTGAATTAGAATATAATTTAATAATAATGTAATTTAACAGTAATTAAATTTTTTTTAAAATTAATTAAATTCTCATCGTTTTCTAATTAAAAAAATTGAATAAAAATAGGAAAAATGGCATATATAACTTTTCATTTGAAATTAATCTAGAAATAGTAGTTTAGGGAGATTATTGTATTTTTTGGCCAAACCTTAGCAGATAAGTGGGTTTTTTTCAAACCTTAAGTATATTTTTCAATAAACTTTAGGGGGGATAAGTATTTTTTACTCAAGATTAAAAATTGAAACGAAATGTCTAGGTAGGAAAACGTGAATAACTTAAAAATATCAAAATAATAAAACACCTTTAAACTTTTTTACTTTATTCAAATAATCCTTATAATTTCATTATATCAAAATAAAGACTTATCCTTTATCTAAATAATTTTTTATTTTAAATAAGAAATTGATTTATATTTAGATTTATAAAATAGGCCAAACTTCTTTGCCTAATCAAGCCTTGAAAATAAAATTTTTTAATTCGAATTAACCTTACTTATCTTAAATTATTTTATCTTTTCAAAATAATTTACTTAAAATTACTGTATTTATATTTAAATATATTATCTCATTTTAATCTTAAAATTATAATATCAAACATCATTATAATCAATATTAATTTTATTATTACCATTATTTTTTAATTTGATCGAAATTAACCTTAACGTTAAAAACCCAACATTACCGCTACTTTTCCGTCCAAATACATGGACTCATTTTAATCTAATGACTAGCACTCGATCTATTTACTATAAATGCTAATCTTATCGGCCCGACAAAAGCATGCAATTTTACCCAAATCAAAAGCATTTTCTTCGGCCGCCAGAGCCCAGAAGCCGAGCTCGGCAGTGCACTCGCCTCCTTTTCTTTACATTTTTTTTTTCCTTTTTCTTACATTTTTTGTTTCCTTTTTCATTCACTGCCTCTTTGAAGTAGTAGCATCAAACACCTTCACTCTTGGTTTAGGTTCAGGTAAGACATTCCTTTCTTATTGAACACTAGTTTCTACTCGCAAAAATTGATTACTAGGTAGGTATCTCATTCTGTTTTCCTCATTAACATATAGTTTTTTCTTCTTTTTTATATGTTGAGGGCTTAGTTTAGTTCATACGCTTCTGGGTATCTCAAGATATGTTGACTTTCGCATTAGGTTGCTTTGTTTTGTGTTGGAATTATAAAAAAAATTTGGTTTTTCTTATGAAACCTCCCTTTTGGACAAAGCATTTCAGCTTCGTGAACCAAAAACTAAACACCCATTTTTTCCTCCAAAAAAACACCTTAAAAACTCATATTAGTTACTTCCTTGCTATTGTCAGTTGTCAATGATGTGTATAAGTTTTTTTGAGTTTTCTTGTTGGAATTGTTAATAAATTTGATAACTTGATTAAGGAGGTGATGCTTCTGCAGCAGGAAAGGACGGTTTTATGATGGGTTTGGTGAGGCAAATTGGTGGTGGTGTTCGATTTTAGCTATAAGGAAGCAATGGTTGTGCATTGAGTTAGCGAGTCTTTATTTAATTTAATTGCAGTGTTTATCAGAAGAAAGTACCACTGGTTGTGACTATGTTGTTGTATTTAGATTTCTTTTGGCCAATTTCTATGCAGATTATTGAGTTATCTAATTTTCAACTTACAATTATTCATGCAATTGCGGTACAATTTCCTGCCAATATGTTGTTGGAGCCGTTTCATTTCTGTTTTGATGCTTAGAATAATTGTTTTTTTTTTTTTTTTTGACAATTTATAACTGCAAGTGTTATACATATTCAAATTTTCTGCTGAAGTATGTTTAAGCATGGGAGTTTCTAAGTGTGAGAATGGAACTGATAGATGAGTGTATTACTTGTAATAAATCATCTGTGGAATACATAAAAGCCGTTTTAATGTACAAAAATACCTATGTTAATAGTTTGATTCTTACCACATTTTCCTTTCTTCGTTTAATCCAGGTTAGCTGAAAGAGATGTTATACATTATAGGCCTCGGATTGGGGGATGAGAGAGACATTACTCTAAGAGGTTTAGATGCGGTAAAGAAATGTGAGAAGGTGTATATTGAGGCCTATACGTCTCTACTATCCTTTGGTCTTTCTACAGATGGCCTTTCCACTCTGGTACTGCAAAATATTCTTTACATTCCTTATAACTTTGCTATCTTTTAGTTCTTGGAATTTTCATTTGTGCTTAGAATTTTTAAAAATGTCAGGAGGAATTGTATGGGAAGCCCCTTATACTTGCAGATAGAGAAATGGTTGAAAAAGTAGACAATATTCTGGCAGAAGCTAGTGGGTCTGATGTGGCTTTCCTTGTTGTTGGTGATCCTTTTGGGTATTACCAGACTTCCATTCATTTTTTTTATTTGATAAAATATTTGTATGTGCTCTCAGATTTTATTTTTCCTTTTGCTAATTTCTTGTTTTATTTATTTATACATTGGATTGTTTTTTATTTATTTGTAATGCTTTTTTTTATCAAATACTCATGTTTTCAATGCTGTGGAGACCATGGAGTTATTTTGTTAGGTCTTTCTAGTTGGCTTGCAATTTTGGTTTAAAATTTCTCTTGCATGCAACCAGCATCTAAACAGAAGTAGGAGTACTTGACTACTTCCATTTGAGTTTTCATTCTAAATGGGACCTTCATGTACATAAGTTCCAATTGTAATTGAGTATGATAGGCTATTCAATTCTAATGGCCAACCTTTCTTCCCATTTCTTCTTGCCGTCTCTGGTTATTTTCTTTGGGATGAAGCTGTAAGATTTGATAATCACTGTTGAATAACTCAGTTAAGGTTTGGGATCTGGATGAATTATTTTAATTTTAAGAAAATGATTGAGGTTGGTCAAACCAGGAGTTTGGGAATATAATCATTGATCTTTCTTTCCTTGGAGATTTTGTTTATCGAGCTTCAACTACATAGTTAGTCTTTGTTCACCTTAAAGTCATTTGATGCTTTTGTCTTTCTAATTACTCTTTTTGATTGGGAAAATTGCAGAGCAACAACACACTCCGATCTTGTTGTTCGAGCAAAGACATTGGGGGTTGCTGTCAAGGTAGTGCACAATGCATCTGTGATGAATGCAATTGGAATTTGTGGATTGCAACTCTACCGCTATGGGGAGACAGTTTCAATACCTTTTTTTACTGAAACATGGAGGCCTGATAGCTTTTATGAAAAAATTCAAAGAAACCGCAATCTTGGACTGCATACACTTTGCCTGTTAGGTGAGGTTGTTTTGTGCAGAAGTCATCCTTTTAAAGTTTTTTTTTTTTTTTAATTGCAATTTCTTATTTGTTGTCAGTATATGTTACTTGACCATGCACTAGTAATGGGAGCTGAGTGTGCTTCTGTTTTAATGAATCTGGTCATAACCTTTGACAATCATGTAGTGAGGAAGAATGATCATATATTTTGTATATTAGAGTATTTAGGAGTGGTTACTGCTAAAATTGCAGCTAACTCTAGTCAGCAGATGATAAGCTCAAAATTTTCTAAAGAGCAGCATGAGGATGCATATTGTATTTCGTTTCGCTATGGATCAGTATTTCTCTAGTATTCCACTAGAGACTCAAATAATTGGCCTTTTAAGATAAACACTGTTTGTGGCGTAAATTTATGGGTTTTGGTATATGTTCTGCCTGATTCAAGGGTCTTGAATCGATTTTATTCCTTTTCTCTTGCAGACATTCGTGTAAAGGAACCAACATTGGAATCTTTATGCAGGTCTGTATCACAAATTGTACTTTGTACTATTTTATGCTCCATACAGTTTGACAGGTCTGCCCTTGGTTTAACTGATTATCTTCCCCGTTTTCCCTTGAGTATTTTCAGGGGAAGAAAGCAGTATGAACCACCTCGGTACATGACAATAAAAACTGCCATCGAGCAGCTTTTGGAGGTCGAGCAAAAGCATGTTGAATCTGGTGAGAGTCAACGGATGTTACTGGCTTAAAGCTTTCATTTATTTCTGCATTGTGTATGCTTTTCCACTTTTTTAGTCTACCCTGGATGCTAGATTTAATGAATGCATAATTACAATGAAACATGTGAAGTAATTTTTTTTCCCAATTGGTGCTCTCTTGGAATAATTAAAAAGGAAGATAGAAAGGCATCCTTTACTGACAGCCATGTCCTTGGGCTACACAATGTGAGTTAGCCATTGGTCATCCCGTAAATCCCACCCACCTCTCTAAGATTTGAAGTTAAGACCGGTCAAGTTGAAAATATGAAGTTCTATGGATTGGGCGTTCTCTTTGGGACCTTTTCAAGAAGGATTGCCTTGTATTTGCTTTTGTTTTGTTTGAGGATTGCAGAATGTCAACAAACTGCTCAGCTTGGGTCATGCTTCAGATATCAACTTGGAAAAAACCTAGACTGTTGGGACAGCTAGAGGGAATATTATGTGATGTCATTGTCCAAAATCCCAGCATGTTCTAGGTGGATCGGAAATCTATGACTTGCGAACATTTCCACTTCTGCTTCTTATCTGCAGTTGCTATTAATCTCCTATAAAACTAACGAGTTTCTAGTGAAAAATCACCATGCCTATCCTGGTTAATTACTTCCTGATATCAAAACATGATTTGCGTCAAAATCGTTTATTATTTTTTTATAACTAGGCAAATATGGTCATTTATTATACCATTGTTGTAGAAAGTGCTCAAGGAAAGTGGAAATTATGGAGGTTATGGATTTTTTTTTTGGGTTTTCATCGCATGATATAGATAACTCTTTCTGTTATACAAATGTACTGCCATCTAAATGTGCTCTTCTCGACCACTCACGCTGCCACCCCACCTTTTAGCCCATCTTTTTTACTGACCTTTTTGCTGGATAATCGCTTTCACATTGTCGTTTTGAATGACTGATATAATATATCATGAGATTTTATGTTCTGCAGCTGGCATTTCTTAGATACGCTGCAGTATGTTTGAATAGATGCCCACCCTTTTTTTTTCCCTTACTGCCATTATGGGAAATGCAACTGAGGGGTATAAAGGATCGATTATACTAAGCATTTTCTATTTGTACATTGCCTTGTAGCATATGATGAAGACACTGATTGTGTCGGGTTTGCTCGGCTGGGAAGTGAGGACCAGTTGATAGTTGCAGGCACAATGAGACAACTCCGAACAGTTGATTTTGGCAAACCTTTGCATTGCCTTGTCATAGTAGGCAAGACTCATCCAGTGGAACAAGAAATGTTGGAGTTCTACAAGATTAGATAGTGAGAATTCAGAACGGAAAGGTAACTGGATTGCTTGAATGTATTCTCTAACACGAAGGTATCTTCCTCCAGGTGTAGGTGTGCATGTTATTGTCTCCTTTCTATGTTTTTCAGACTCGGGTGTGAGTGTTGGATACGGATATATATCCGACACGGGTATGGTCAATTTTTAAAGATTTTTCATGTATTTGAACATGAGTACCTCAAGAAAAAAAATAAAAAGTCGAAGCAACATAGTTTCTTTATAATTTTATACAGAGCATACATTTACTTGCTTATGAAAAAAAAATCAATTTTGCAGCTCAGTGCTTGAGCATGTTGGGAGATTGAGACCAATACGCCTTGGGTCTTCTTCTACATTTCTGCTGTCTCGAAGGGAAAGTCAAACTCATTGAAACTGTATAATATCTGTTTGGGCTAAGTTGTAATATTTTTTAAATATACTTCTTTTTGTTAGTTCTCATTTCCTGAAGAACTTTGAAGATATAAAAACAGATTTTGCCCGAGAGAGAAGGAAAAAAAAAATCACACGTACTTTGCTTATTATTGCTTTTGCCATTTGCATTGAGTCTCTGATACTTCTAGCAACTGATCCAATCATCTAATATTTCATCGTCTTGAAAAAAAGTGCGTTTAGATTAAATCTTCAAGCTTTTACTCTTTTTTCCCAGAATCGTTATTAAAGTGCATTTGGCAAATGTACCTCCTTTGGACCATATTCCAAAATTCAGTGGCCAAAAAACTGTCATCATTATTATTCAGTAACGAAAATAGTAAATAATACTGCAATGAAGCTCAGAACACTTAATTTCTCCATGTTTATTTCTGAAACAGTACAGTTAACTTGCTTGGTCACTATAAAATGAATAGAAAGCAGTGAAATAACTAGCAGCCAGACAGAAGCCAAAAAAAAAAAAAAAGAGAAAAATGGCTACAATTATTTAACCAAAGCAATTTTCTCCTGTTGAAGATGCAGAAAACATCAAGAAGGCCTGTCAAGGTTTGAAATCTATTAATATATATATTTTCAAAAGAAACAATTACGTCTGCTTGAGTTTTGATCTCTATTTTTTTAAAATCTGGGGATCAACTTTTCAGGATGGGGAACCGATGAGAATGCCATAGTTTCAATACTAGGACATCGAAATCTATTTCAAAGGAAGCTTGTTAGACTTGCTTTTGAAGAGATTTATCATGAAGATCTCCTCCAGCAGCTTAAATGCGAGCTGTCTGGCGACTTTGAGGTTTAAGATCATTAAAGAAAACTATCTTTTCCATATCTATTTTCTCTTTTGAAAATGCGAAGAAAACAAACCTTTTATGTTTTTGTAATATAGAGAGCTGTAAATCTATGGATTCTGGACCCTGCTGACTGAGATGCCATCTTAGCCAATGAAGCCTTGCAGAAAACTGATCCTGATTATAGAGTAATTGTTGAAATAGCATGTATCAGGTCCCCTGAAGATCTCTTGGCAGCGAAACGTGCTTATAAATTTCGGTACAAGCGTTCCCCTGAAGAACACCTGGCTTCTTCCACCACTGGTGACATTCGAAAAGTATGTTTTTCAACACGTTGTTTCCTTTATCTTTGAGCAGAAATTGGAGCTTCTTTTGTTTGAGTGCTGGTCAGGGTTTTAAATTACGGTCAGAACCTGTTTTCAACTTCATTACGTCTATGGTTTATGATAGTCGTGGACATATAATGAATGCCATTACAGCGATAATATCGACAATATAGAAAACTGAAACTTCTAGTAATTTGAGGATGGGGGCCACCAAGCTTAAGCCTCTTTGAATATTGATTATGGCGATTATGTTTAATTTGATTTTTTTGGTTGTCGTTGCAGCTTCTG
>JBBYHK010458849.1:0-84239 GCA_038382065.1 Adansonia grandidieri
ATAGAGTCACAAAAGGGTTTTTCTTTTATGACATGATTACATCTGAAAGTATCTAACGTGATTACATTGTGTAATCATACAATCAAGAAAACCCAAAAGTTGTTGCTCATGATCTTTAACATGTGCGATGTCTCACCTTATGGATCGAGCTACTTCAATCATGTCGTCTACCTCTTGTTGAGCCATCCAAACTTGTTCAGTGAAGTGTTGATGTTGTGTTTGGTAATTAAATCATGATTGGTCGATTGTTGCTTGCCACTCTAATTCGCGTTGCTCGGAAGCCTTTGTTAGTTCAATGATATGAGCTTGATGAACCTGGAGAGACTATTCTAACTCCTAGATTCTATGAGTGAGGGCTTCATTTTCAACCCTAGTGGCTTTCGCATCTCGCATTTGGGCCTCAAGTCTTTGATTCCTTCATTGGTAGGTGGAAGTAAGAGCACGTGCCCTCATGAACTTTTCTTTGCTAGTTCTGACTTTCTCCTTTTACTAATTTAGCTCGCGATTGAGAATGGCAACTTTCGCTTCCCATTCGACTGTCGTCTTGCTAATACATCAAGACTTGTTAGTTTTTCAGAGTGTCATATAATCCTTGGTTAGACTTTCGAGGTCATCTTTGAAGCGATCCCTTTCATTAATGACTTGATCCATTTCATCACTCCTAAGATAGATATCCATCTTTAGCTGGCCCATTTCCTCCTTAAGTCGAGAGATTTTTGTGGTGAAAGATGCCTTTTCTTGCTCGAACTCCTCCCAAATAGCTCGTTCTCAGAAGCTGGTTCCTCTATTAGGATTTGTAATATCCTAAAGTTGGGTGGTGGTAATGGATCGTTAATACGGCAGTCTCTATTCTTCATATCTAGGCATGGTGAGGCTTCCTTTCCAGCATCTTTCCATACAATAGACCTTCTTCCAGGCTTGGAAAGCTAACTAGACTTTTGCTTTATAATTGGGCTCTCCGTATTCAAAATCTCAATGTCCTAAGTCTTCAAAGAACACGATGAATTGCTGGCACTGGAACTGATGCAATACCACTCAAGGAGCATAACTGGTATTTCCCCATAATCTTACGAGCAGTACACAAGTGTAGTCTCCAGATCTGTACACAATTGACTGAGGGAAGACCCATGGGGCTCTCTACATGATTTCTTCCTCCTTGACATTTTGTAATTCCTCAACCTAATGCTTTTCTATCTTATCTTGATGACATTCTTCCTCTAATACTGTGGAAAGAAGACTAAACTTGAAGAAGAAATTTTGCCTAGTTCTTTCCTCCCTAACATAGAGATGCCTAGGAGCCATATCTTGAGCAATGGGGCACACCCAATAAACCTTCCTGTTCTAGTTCTTTTACAAAAGCTAAGGGTGTGGATGGTTTCAACGATGATGGCGGAAGTAGGGATGATGTCGCAATATAGGTGAGAAAAGAAATCTATAACTGCTACCTTTACATAACCCAAAGTCTTCAAGAATATGACGAGCCTGTAGATTGCCAGAGTGTAGACATCTTGAACTTTTTTTTTGTCAGAAAGATTTACCATGGCCTCTTTCAAGCTAGCCCAAAAGATGCATTCGTTGCTTTGATGTGATGTCAACCTATGCTTCTATGGCTCCAAGAATTTGCCTCAACCTTTTCTTGAACGGAGGAGGTGATAAAGCTTTGCAGTAAATTCTGTCAGACTTAGCCCTTTCTATGTTGAGCAGAGCTGTGTATTCATAAATGGTAAGGAACTAAATCTTGTTGATTGAAGGTGAAACATCGGTAGGCTAATTTCTAGAATTGTGTCATTACTCGCAACAAGCCATCATCCAACTAAACTCAAAGTAAGAGAGCTATATCCTTGTACTTTTTAGTGAAGGCTTCTTTTTTGTTGTTATCCCAACTATCCCAAATGTGCTTCAATTGTCGACAATCATTCTAATGGAAACCGATCTTGACCCCTTCATGCATTTTTAAGACGTAGTCGGGCTTTAGGATGTCCCATCTGACGTTGGTGACCTTCTTATCATTTTTTGACATTTTTAAAGGACTCGATAATGGAGATAAGCTATTGCTCCATAAATGATGCCCCTAGCTGAACACCAAACCAGAACAATTGTCCCAAAATTATGATAGCCATGATAGTTATGATAAGATGATGCATACACCAAAACACAAACAAAGGGAAAATAAGTTAATGGAACATATAGGAGACAAATGTAAGGAAATAAATAATTTAAGAACATCAGAACAAAATATTCATAGCATGTCCCAACCAAGGTGGTGAGAAGAGAAACGGCCAGCATTTCAACAAGTCAGGATACGATCTGCCCTCCATGAGGTGATGCAATATCTTATTTTGATGGAAAAATAATCGACCAGTAGTAATATTCATTTATCACCCCTAGTGCAGATGTGCGTTAAACCATGACTCGGAAAGCATAACGGCTTATAGCATAAGACATTGTGAATGAGGGTTTTTTTTGCTCATCGTCACTTATTTAGACAAAGATTAGCCATCGTTCGAGCAGCACAATGGCATGCCCTGATAAATGATAAAAACGCAAATGTAGGTGACAATTGTATACTCATTATCACCTATATAATTATGGTAATTAAGAGTAAAGGTTAGGAATGTTTCCATGAGTGACCCTATTCTCCAGTTATTCTAGCAGCGTTTAGGTATGGTTTGACATGGTTTAGCTTGTAGGGCTCAGTATATGAGGTTTAGGTTGACGCCTAAATAGGTATCCGAATTACTCCTCTGTCCAGTAAGGACAGTTAAGGCACCGCGATCCTAAGCCCATCGTGGGTTTGGTGAAACGAGTTCTATCTTATGGATGTGTTTCCCTATACAAATGCGAAGGGTTACTCACAAGAGAAATAGGTAATTTACATCTAAGAAGTTATTGCTATGCCTATGAGGAGGGTTACTCACAAAGGTGGATAGCTCACTTCCTCCTGATGATTGGGTTATAACCTTGCCATGGAGTTTGGCAGGACTCTAATGCATATGTAAGTGCACGGTGTGTTGGGGAAATGATCAAACCTTTTTGCTTACTCCCGTATTACCATTTTTATTAAACTGAAGATTGTTAAAAAATAAGAAAATCTTGAGAATCATGTCAAACAAAAAATTAGTTGACAAAATGAATAAATGGTCATAGTTAAATAATGATTGAAGATTAAAGGAACCGAGAACCTAGTAAGACACGACTAGTTATTGGCAACTCTCTATACGGCCCCTAGTGGAGTCGCCAATTTATCACAACGTGCCCTGAGGTGGATCTTCGCGGATCTATAGGTGCATACAACTTAAAATATTTTTCTAACTTGGAAATGTCTTCTTGACTGAGGCTTTTCCTTCCTGACATGATAAGAATGAGAAAGTACGGATTCTCGACTTATGATATAGTGAAGGGGCCATAAGACGAGTCGCTCATTTTATTAGTCTCGGATGGCCATCACAAAATGGCCAACGCTTGGAGTCACCATCGATCATTTTGGGCTAAGCATGATTAGGTGCCTATTGAAACCTATGCCTTGAGTTACAAAACTCGAAACATTGATCTCGTGGTTTACATAGTACAAAGATTCACCATTTGGGTTTGAGAGTTGGTTACACATATGAAGCACGAACCTCTTCACGACGCTCGAAATTAGTACCTCACTAGTTATGTCTTATCTCAGTTTTGATTCTTTCGATTTTAACTCATCACTATTTTGATTAACCCTTTTTTAATGCATGAATTTTATAAAAATACAAATTCAGGTTATGATGAAAAGATTTAATCTCATATACGCCCTGGAGGGATGGAGAATATAGAGATTTTCAATAAAAATGACCTTTGGATTTTTCTTTGAAAAATGAAATGTACCATATTAGGCACTGGAAAGATACCCACATGAACATTACCTTTAATTTTACTGGAAATGATTTGAAAACATTAATGCAAATAATCATCATAAAGAAATCATATTAGTAAGGCAACGAACAAAGTAACATAACATGGGCCATTCAATATAATGATAAACAAAAAGGATGGACTATTGGAAGTTATCTTGCAATTGGCATTAATTATCTGGGAATAACCGAATTGACAATTTTCGAGATGCATCTGGGTTCCTTGATTGAATGAGGTTTTCTTGACACATTCATGGAAGCTTGCGAAGGAGAAAAATTTAATTATTGTTGAAAAAAAGGGTTGGAGTATCTCCTCAGAAAGATGAGGTTAGAGCATCCCCGTGGATAACGAATAATTTTGACAAAGGACTAAAACTTGACAATTTTGAAAAGCAAGGTTGGAGTATGCCCTCGTAAGATTGAGGTTGGAGTATCCGCGTGGATGACAAATAATTTTAACAAAGGAAGATTTTTAAATCTTGACAATTTTTAAAAGCGAGGTTGGAGTATCCCCTCAAAAGGTTAGGGTTGAAGTATCCCTAAAAATAACATATCTAACACTCTTTAAAGAAGTCGAGTTGGAAACCTTAAGTTGACAAAACTTCGTGATTTAGAAAATGAGTGAGCATTTTGACAATTTTTGGCAAAAGAAGTTATGGATGAGGATAGTAAAGATGAAAAATATATTCATGCCTTGATACGAGTTTATGGGAGGTCAAAGCATATCCTCGAGTCTGATCAGGGTGATACGGAGACATTTGAAAGTCTCGAGACAAAATTTGAGAAAATAACTTAATTTTGACCATGATCGAGAATAGGGGATAGCATCATGCAATCCCATTTTTTGAATTTATTTTAGATTGGTTTGAAGGCTTTAGAGGATGGACAAGATACCATCAAAAAGGTAACTTGACGAGGGTCAATCTAAAAATATTCCTAATATCCCAAAAAATCACTTTCCGAGGAAATAATTTTTCAAATTTGGGTTAATTACATTACTGACAGAGCATGCAAGGAAAAAGGTGTGTCAAAATTCAAAAATCATTTTGGACTGTTTGGTATCAAAAAATTGCAAATAATACCTTTCCATAAAGGAAATTTCATGAACTTTTTAGCAAAAATGTTGGACGGATTTGGAAAAGTCGTTTAGTGGGCCTAAAGGGCCCAACTAGAATGCACTTTGTTAACTTTAGGGATTTCGGATAGTCTAGGTTTGAAAAATCATAACTCTTTCATCCGAACTGATCCAAGGGTGAGCATGAGCTTGTTTTAAAGATATTTTGACACACTTTCAGAGAAAAATATTATAAAATTCATGAAAAATCATTTGGGATTTTTAAGTGATTTTTCAATTTGTAATAGTGATGTTGCCAATAGGGGACAAAGCAAAGCAGAGGATATTTTTTATTTTCTCTATGTTTACGGGTCCAAACTCGAGTCATCAACATTCGAACATCCATGACTGAAGGGAAAGAGTGGCATGAGCATCATGAATGCATTTGCACAGCCTCAGAGTAATTTGGGATGATGAAATAGCCTGTTGGTTATACCACTCAAGGTTTTGTCTCAAAAACAAGGCATGAACATTTAGGGAACAAGTACAAGGCCATTCTCGTTTGAAAATCAGAAGTTTTAAGCTCGTTTAATCAGGATCACAGATCTAGAAAACTTTATCTTCCCCAAGATTCTTTTAGTTAACTTTAAGGAAAATGCTAAGTTCATGCTAGTCCTCATTGGTTGAAGTTAGCATGCTTGGCTTGGGGAGGTTTCGAAAATTAGGTTTTTTTTTTTTTTTTACAGCCATTAAACATGCACTTTGACAAGGAGAAGACAACAAACATACAAACGGATGGCATATAACATGAATAGGGATGCTAACTTTACCAATGGTCTAGACAAAGAAAGTGTTATGCACTTTGACAAGAAAATGTTATGGATGCTAAAAATGACAATGATTCATGACAATATACAAGCTAATGTATAAATATGCTTGAAATATGCTAGGCTAAGGATTCATACATGGATTAATCATAATAAGATGCATGGATATGGCATAAAATGCATGAGCAAGAGCTATCAAAATAATGAGGATGAAATGAGGCATTTTGCACATCAAAGGGCATTAAGGCATCCAAATCCTAAACTACCATAACTAAAAGCCATAATAATGCATGAGAATCCTAAGAAGGTGATGGAAACATGGAGAGATCACTAAAATGGTGAAGATGCTAAAAACAAAAAATAAAAGTGATAAAGTAGGAAGTTATACCAACAAAACTTCAATTTTTTGCCAAATTGTTGGAGCAGCAGAGATGGCTTAAATTTCCTTCTTTTCTTTATTGTTAATAAGCAAGAAAAAGAGAGAAAAATAAGGTTTTGGTTCGTGTATGGATGAGGGTGATTTTCAAAATGTGTAGTGGTTAAAAGTAAGTGTTTTGAGGCTATTTTTAGGTACTAAGTGAAGAGCTACGGGATTTTGTTTTCTTGATGTGTGAATGTGTTTTGGAAGCTGAAAATGAGCTGGAATCTTCCCCTCCCTTAGCTTAGATATAAGTGGTCTATTGATACCAACATTTTAGAGCCAAATTGGAGGTGTTTTTGGTCATTTCTCAAGGGAGACAAAGTGATGTCAACTTGATGGCTATAGAGTTGTTGTAGGGAGCAACTTGCTGCCAATGTGATGGACATAAGGTGGCTGGTTTAAATGCTAAAATGATTTTCTAGCAAATAAGATGGCTGATGGTAATCTTGGTCAACAAATTAGGGAAGAGTAGGGTGATCATGTCACATTGACCTTTTCAATCTAATTTAGACTTAAAAAATGTTTTGATTAATTCAAAAGTCCAAATTCATAATTTGATATGGGTTTTGATCTTTTTTTATGCAAAGAAATGAGTTAAAATTGAGTTTTGGATCAGTGGTGGATGAATCAAAATTTCTCAGACCGTGGAAAATGGCCTACATGTATCGATACATTGCAAAATGTATCGATACATTTGGTCCAAAAACCATGAGTGTATCAATACAATGAACATTGTATTGATACAATGATCATTGTATCGATACTATAAACCATTGTATTGATTCAATGCTTCATTGTATCGATACATGTTGATATACATCGATACATTTCTTTACAGAATGCACGTTTTGGTCTTGGCATGGCCTAGTATCAATACATGATCTCCTGTGTCGTTATATAAGCTCATGTATTGATACATTTACATGTTGTATCGATACAAATGGGGACATTTCAAATTGTTGGATCGTTAGAGCATTGTATCGATACATGAAACCATGTATCGATACATTCAAGCAAAATTATTAATTTTCTCAAATCTTTTATCCCTGAACACCTTGAACTATGTCCTTTGATCCCACATCTGCATTTATCTTTGATATGATCCATAAGCCTTCTTGACATCCTCAAAAATACTTTTTCGTTAGGCGATGCATCATCCCTCTCACGTCCATGCCCTAAGTTCTAAAAAAATTAGCCCAGACAAAATCAGGTGTCTACAATCATCGAGTGTTACGAGAGGGATCAATCCTTACTCATGATTGCAACTAACTCTTAAACCCTTTCATGTGATCTCTAGTATTGTCATAGACTTTAGGGCTTGTTTTCATGGTTTCATGACCTTAAAGATATGAACTGGATAGGTGACCAATCTCATTTGGCCAAAATTGGTGGTGACTCCAAGAAAAATGGTCATTTCATAGTGATTATTTAAGGTTAGGTCAAGTAAGCTTCATTTCCACAACTTAATCCCCAGACAAAAAAAAAAAAAAAAACAAAAGAAAAATAGTAATGATACGGCCTTAAAAATAAAAGAATAATGATATGTAAATATATATAGAGGAACAAGGGATACATTCTCCTTTTAAGTCGAACTGGTTAAGGTTCGAATCTAGGCCATGTTGCGACATATGGTTGTCAATGCATTAATAAATGAATGAATGAATTTGTAAATGAGTGGGGCATCATTTGATGGAACAGATTGGGTGCCAAATAATTGGCTAAGTATCAGACATGGAGATTATTATAGGGGAAAGAATCTGAGGAATTCAAGTCATGATTTAGCACCATTGTTTCATCAAACAAACTCTGATTTATTTGTTCTTTGTTGGCATACAAAACCATATTTACAAGATTAAAAAAAGGAATAAAAGGATTACTCTTGGAAGCATTTCATTTTCCTAGTTGTGTGAATGCTTTTAGGGAGTCCTTGCCAGTCCTAATCATTCTTTTTGAAACCTTATATTTACAAAGCCCACCAAGTACCCAAAAAATTATCTTCTTGATCACTTCGTGCCCTAGATAATCTAACGCCTCTAATAATGCAATGGGAGTTTAGCAACAACGTTTGGCCTTAGTTTGACTTGAATGACACCAACATTGAGTAGATTTTGAACTTTTATTTTGAATACATGGCATTTCTCTATAGAATACCTTATAATCCCATATGGTATTTACAATGTGCATTAATGTCATATCATTAAAGATAAAAGGGTTAGTAAGGAATAATGTGCGCAAAAGCAACAAGTTGATTCTAGAACAAGAGAGAGTATAGTTTTTTATGGAACAATAGGATCAAATCAAATTAGCAATCCTTTTTATCCTTTCATGGTTTTTTTTCTTAGTATGGACATCTAAAAATGATGGGGTAGCACTAGAAAAACTAGCAGGGTTAGAGGGCAGACCAATTTGCACATGTGCGAAATTAGGTGGCTCTACTTTAATCATGTGAATAGGCCAAGGATTGAAATCATTGTCTATTGGCATGCTTGAATCCAGTCTTTGAGTCTTCAAGTATTGAAGGTTAGGTTAAAGGCATTGGGGACTCTTAAGGGTCACCTAGAAGTCTCTAATGATTTTGTCAATTTGAACAATTATTCCTTTATCTCTTAGATCTCATGTCCTATTCCTCTGACTATTCCTTTCAAGGTATTTATTCGTGCTTCCAAATCCTAGACTGATTCTTTAGATTCATCAAGATAAGGATGTTCCTAGGTAATAGATAAGGATGGTCCAAGGTAAGTTCTTTTAATCCTATGTAGAGTCTCGACAATTTTGACAAGTCTATTGAGTAGATTTTTCATTCCATGGACTTTATGACTGAACTCTTCTTAGATAGACTCTAATATGTTGATTCTTGCCTCTAAATTATCATCCATGTCTAGGTCCTTTAAATGCAATAAATGGAATGAATTTAGCGCATCATGAAAATTATAAATGCATGAGCATATAAATAAATGAATTCGTGAACCTTGCAGATGCGAATGAATTTACAAGTTTTCCTAGGATATGGATGTTTTGCAAAAAATTGAAAGGGAAAAAGCCCTAACACTACCTTTTCTGTTTTTCTTAGCAGGCCCAAAAGCTTCAAAAGTTTGATCAATTTGATTTTTTTTCTTTTTTCTTTTCTTTTGTCATTTTTGTGTTTTCTTCTCGCTTTTTCCTTTTTTTAAAAAAAAAGAGATGTTCATGTTTTTTCTTTTTTTTTATTTAGGAAAGAATCCATGAAGTTTATTTTTCTGGTCATAAAAATTTTTATTAAAAACAACATAGCAACCACTAAAAATTGCTTTGAGAAAATTTATCATAATATTGCAAATAATGACGAGAAATAAATAAAAATTTTCATGGCAATATTATGTACTTTTTTGTTATCAAGCAAATCAAATTATAGGAGCAAAAGGTTAGAAGCATTCCCCCATAGGTATCTAATTGGGTAACTTTTAAAATCAGGTATGGCTCTAACTAGGTAAGGCCCCTATAGCTTATTACATGAAGTTCGAGTTGGACATTTAAATAGGTTCTCAAATTGCTCCTTGAGCCCAGAAAGAAGTGACAAGGTACCCTAATCCTTACCCATCGCAAGTTTATGTTGGAAAGGTTTCAATTCGAGTGGGAGTATCTTCCATGCTTGTAACGAGGCTAACACCTTGAGTAGGCATAGGAATTTACACTCAACAAGCATATTACTGGCCCAGAAAGTGGCTAACACCTCAAAGGTAGAGCTACCACACCCATTCCTAAAATATTGGGTAACATACGCCCGTTTTATAAGCCTGAGGGAGATTCTAATGCATATGCATCTGTACAGCGTGTACAAGGAAATGAATAAACATTTTATGACTTGACCTTTCAAAAATAATAAAATTGCTAATCATAAATTCCTTGTAAAACATATAAAAATAAATAGACAAATAAAAGGTTGGTGAAAAATATGAACATTATTTATTGGAATTAAAATATACAAAAAATTTTGTTTAAAAAATACAGAGAATTATATTAAATACTAGTTGAAACCAAACCAATGAAAATTCAGTTAATGTGTGATTAAATTAGGCTTAACTCTCTAGCTGTCCCTAGTGGAGTCACCAAACTATCCAACACGGCTGAGATACAAATCCTAACCAATTGGACTTCAAATGGTGGGTGTACCCCTTGTTCTTATATATATATCATCATTTTTTCATTTTATATATACATATATCATTTTTTTACTTTTTGGGGGCCATATCATTATTATTTTTTCCTCTTTTCAGGGATCAAGTCATCGAGATGAATCACTCACTCAATTTAACCCTAAATAGTCATTTTAAAATGATAATTTATTTCGGAGCCGCGACCAATCTATTTTAGCCAGATGAGATTGGTCACCTACTGGACTTAATGTTTCGAGGGTTACGAAACCCTTAAAATAAACTCCGAGGTCTGTGCTCATACTAAAGATCATATAAAAGGGTTCAGGAATCAGTTACAATCATGAGTAAGGAATGATCTCTTTCATGACACCGAAAAATCATTACCTTATTAATTACTTGTTAACTTAAATTTTTATATTTATTTAGTTTCAATATCTAGTATTTAATTACAATTCCCACATCTCAAAATTTTCAAATCCCTAAATTTATTATTCCGTATAGGAAATTAGGTTTTTAATATTTTTTAAAATCAAAATATTTTTGACATCCCATTGGAGGATCAGAGGAACATGAAAGATTTGTCACTATCTTTTACACCCTATCGGAGAGTCGAAGGAATATGAAATGTTTTAAAAATCAAAATATCTTTCACAACCCACGGGAAGGCAAAGGAATGTGAAAGGCTTTATTTTTACATATTTAAAAAAATCTTGATTTTCTCATTGTTAAAAAAGATATCTCATTATTAAAATAATCCGTAAAATTTCATGTAAGAAGTAAACTCGGAGACATTACTTTAATTTTAAAACTTCCAATTTATAAGAAATAATAAAAATTTATCTTAAAACCCACTTTCCACAAAAAGTACAAAGCTAAGGACTTAGATTTGGTCAAAGAGGCCAAAATGTCCCTTAAAGTATAACTTCGATCCTGGTAACTTTAAAAGACTCTGTTCTCAAGTAAAATTACTAATTTGTCCCTAAGGCTGACTTTTGATGTCGAAGTATCTTAGTAACTCTAAAGGACTTGATGATATCACAAACAAATGACCCTATTCCTACTATGCACCTTCAACATGGAAGCATCCCGGTGATCGCATAGGACTTGATTCTAATATAATTTATTAAAATGTCCCTAAGGTCTACCTTCGTCGTGAAAGCATCATGCTAACCTGAAAGACTCAATATCATTATAAAAGGGGAAACCTTTACCTATTATGCACGTTTGACATAAAAGTATCTTAGTGACCACAAAAAACTTGATTTTAAGGTAAATTACCAAAATATCTCTAAGGTATGCCTTTAACATGAAAGTATCATGTAACCTAAAAGACTTGAATTGATAGAGGTGACAAATTTACCCTAAATGGGTAACTTAGATAGCAAAGATGACCCACCATGCAAAAAATTGCATTTTAAACCTAATATGGCTAAACATGCTAGAAATATTTTTAAAATGACCAAAATACTCTAAATAGGTAATTTTTGTAAGAAATGACCTTTTTGGCCCTAAAATGCAAGGTTTTATCTAATGGACTTCAAACTTTTCTAACTTTACAAAACAATCCCTATATGGAATAAAACACAATCAAATATCAAACACATCAAAATCAACACGAAAAATTCACCAAAAATCACATGAAGCATTCGACCAAGTAACTTTGACCTTGGAACAATCTTTTTCAATTTTTGCAAACAACCTTAAGCTTTATAAAATTATAAAAAGACTCTTAAATACTAAAATTATATTATATGCATTAAAACATGTCTAAAATGCATTAAAAACACCCCTAAAAGTCCACAATGAATTCGGCTAAGCTTGGAATAATTTTTTCAATTTTTGTAATTTAGTTCTTATGTTTTCTATAATCACTAAATAGCAAAAAATTCAAAAACTTCAGAGAAAAACTATATAAGGTTAGGCTAAGCTCGGATATACCTATCTAAGGACTTAGCAAAATTTTGGAAAAATTATTTTTGGACCCCTACAATTTTCAAATATTACAAAATAGTCCAAAACATCAAAAAAACAAGAAATAAAGTTTCATCTTATTCCATAATCATTATTAGCAATGAATAAAAAAAATTCTCAACATGGATACATTAATAATCAACATATGACCTAATTTCTACCATGTATATAATCATGAAATATAGACATATAAACATATTCTATTAAAATCAACATGAAAATAGCAAGGAAAATAGCACCAAAATTATGTACATAATATCATAATATCATTTCCAAAATAAAAAATGTATTTTCATGATAAAAAAATCAAATTATTGCGTAAGAAAAATCAAATATAACAATTAAATCAAAAAATTTTGATCATAAACATGATTAAAATCTATGAATATAAGTAATCAATTAGCTCACCAGAAGAAAGAAACATACATGAAGTGAGCAAAAATCAAAGCTTTTCCAAGTAAATCTACCTTTAAAGCTTGAAAACTTTAAAAAACTTAAAATTTTTTAAGCAAAATCACCAGTCTTTTACCGTGAAACTCTAACCTCCTTATATGAAAGCATCATTCCCCTATTTATAAGGGTAAGGATCATTTAAGAGGTGATGAAATCCCTCTTGGCCAGATGGCCTTGTTTTTTTTATTTAGTTATTTTTTAATTTTTTTACTTTTTGGATTTTGATAAGTTTTAATTAATTAAATTTTGTCATCTTTTATGACTCATCGTGCATGATTCATTATCTAAAATCGTGGCCTTTATATTGATAGGAAAAAATCTTAATTAGATAAAAGTAAGTTATACGGATTAAATTGTAACAAATTTCACATAATAAATTCAATTAAGTTATATGGCTTGTTAGAAAAGAAAAATAGGCTCATTAGGCTTGTTGGAAGATTAATAAGATTATTGGGCCTATTAATAAAATTTAAAAGTTTGAAGCCCATGAAATGGAAAAAATAAATTTTAGCCCATTAAAAAATAAAATTGATAAAGTATCCATATAAAAATTTCAAAAGGAATATTTTGAGAATTTTCATGCATAAGAAAAAGGCAAATAAATTTCAAACTCGTAAAATTTTATGAGAAAAATTCTTTTAGAAGAAAATTAAATATTAAAAACTAAATCAGAATTTCAAAAAGTTAAATTAATGCTATTTTATTGGGATATGTAAAAACATTTAAAATTATAAAATCTAAAAAAATTTACAAATAAGAAAAGTTCATATTTTGAAGATGAAAAAATTTCAAAAATACATTCAAATTTATAAAAATGAATTGAGTTCAACATATTACTCAAAAATATTAATCAATAAAAATAATAAAAATGAAAACCTAAAATGTAGAACAAATTTTATCCGAAAAAATTTCATGAGCATGACATTCATGGTACTATGAAAAATTCAAATTTAACAAATATATTTGGCAGCTTAACACCTCGTGGTATAAAATAGCAATGCAGATTTTTTTTAATATTCTTTAATTTTCAAGGTGAATGTTGGCATAAATACCACATGGGTAGTGGTAAAAATATACGACAGTCGACTCCCAAAATGTCATGAAAAATCTCAGAATTCCTAAAAATGAGAAATTTATTTGTAACATCATTTGTGGAGATGAATTTTAGAATTTTATAGGAAAATGTTTAAGAAATAATTTTTCTCTTGAATATTCATCATTTTTATTCGAGATTTGCTCTTAAGGCCCTCGAAATGGCAATTTACTATCACGTGCATATGTAGCCATTTAGATATGGCTAAATAGGTCTTTAAAAACACACAATCCACTTGGAGAAGGTTGACCTCCACCAAGGCAGCCATTAGGTTTTTAATCTTGGATATTTAGAACTACGAAAAAAGAGGCTCGGATGAAATTAGGTGTCTACAATTAACCATTGGTCTTCATAAATCCAACAACAGCACCTCCTTTGGTTTGTGGGTGTCAAGGTATAGGCTTTTCACAAATAAGACCTACAGTCCTAAACCATGATGAATAAGCAGAACAACAAAAAGTAAAGGGGCCAATGGCTTCTGAAACCATTAAAGATGTGAGCAAGTATCAGTTGTTGGAAAAATGCCTCAAGGCTATGAAAGGTAACAATGAATTCAAGATCATAGATGCCAAATCTCTAGGTTTAGTTTCTAATTTCATTATCCCACCTAAATTTGAGTGCAAGATTTTGAAAATACTATGTGATTACAAATCCCACTGCCCACCTATGCATGTAGTATAGAAAGATGGCCAAATATAAACTATATAAGAAGCTATTGATACATTGCTTCCAAGATAGCCTAACCAGCACAACTACCCCATAGCATATAAAGCTTGACCGAGTTAGAATTTAAACATGGGTAAACTTAGCTCGTGTCTTCTTGACCAATGCAAGCAAGTATCTGACTAGGCCTAGGACCACCTTTCTCTTGTAACTATGGAAAGGAAAACCATCAAAAGCTTTAGATAATACACTCAAAGATGAAGAGAATAAGCTACTTAGGTTCACCTTTTGAATTTGAGCAAAAAATGATAATCATATTTGTCAACACCCTATGAGCTTTCTATTATGAGAAACAAGTTGGGAATGCCACAAAGAACTTTTCTAAAATGGTTACATCGAGTGAGATGATTTACAATTCCATAAAAGTGGCAATATATAAGAGGGAGAATCATCCAGCTCAACTAAAAAGTCTATGACCACAGGCAAAGAGAAGTAAGTGAATGCCATAATGAGAGTCTTGCTAAATTCACTCAGAGTCCATATCTGATATAGGGTATGTACTTCCCTACATGGCATGCTTAGGCTTTAAACCATACTTACCAATGCCATAACTAGTCCATTTAGCATAATTTAATCTAATAATAAGCTTTGCACCAAACCTTGACTAGAATATTGTTTAAAGTACTTAACCTCGCAACATGGACAATACTAGAGCCTTTAATAACCTATAGCACCTTGTAAAAAGGAACATTTTAGCCTACTCCTCTATTTTTACAAAAAGATTTACTCTTACTTATTAGCAGGCCAATTGGTGGCCCTAGAATTCATAAACTAAGATCACTTTTGTATCCCAAATGGTGTGATGCAAATGCTTATTATGAGTACCATGTCAAGGTGCAAGGCTATTCCATTGAAAACTGCACCATTTTTAAAAGGAAAGTACAAAGTTTGCTTTAAAAGGGTGTGATTAAAGTCAAGCAAGGGCTTAGAACTAATATTAGAGCCAATCCACTACCTAACCATGTAAAATTAAAAATAAATGTAATGGTTGATGGGAAGAGTTTTTGGATTAAAAAAAGCATCCAAGAGCTCCAGACACCAATGAGTAATGTGTGACAAGCTCTTATGAAAGCTAAAATTATATTAAAATCAAAAATTAAAAGAAGAAAACCATTATATCCTTTTGTTGCCACTATGGATGAATGCATACATTGCAACACTACCTAAATTTCTTAGAAATGGTTTAAGGGATGATAATCAATCAAAAATTAAATTTTTTAAAGAGAAGAATAAAAACATGTGCATAATTGTCAATGCCATAGATATGGATGGAAAAAAAACCCTCTTTATAGCATTAGGAGGCCATTGATCTTATTTTCCAATCAGTCAATGTCAAAGTTATCCCTATTCAATCTACATTGAAAATGATTATCTAGCTTTCATTCTTTTTCCTTATAAGAAAACAAGGTAGTGCCTTGGAAGTATGAAAGTAAAACTTTGATCATTGAAATCCAGTCAGCAAGCTACTAATGTGGACTTCTTGGGTGTGAGCCATCTAAACCAAAGTCATAGATGCTATGCCCCAATTGCATTAGAAAGTAACACTAAAAAAAACCCTACATTTATCATTGAAACACTAAAAACCATGATAAAAAAATCAAATCTAGCAGCCATCAGGGATCTCATAAATGAAAAAGAAGCCACAGAGTTCCTCAAGTTCACCAAACATAGTGAATATAGTATTATTGACCAGTTGAACAAGCAGCCGACAAATATATTGGTACTTTCACTACTTTTGAACTTTGAGGAGCATTAAAATACCCTTCAAAAGTCTTAAATGAAGCATATGTGCCTTATGATATCCTTATAGGCAAGTTGGAGTGAACAATTACATCTCTTTCAGTGATGATGAGATCCCCTATCGAGGAATAGAAAACTACAAATCTTTTTACATCATTACCTACTACAAAAGTAGTATATTTCCCATAGTTCTCATCAATAATAGATCAACCCTAAACGTGATGCCTATGCCATGTATGAACAAACTTCCCATTGATATGTCTCACATTAAGCATAGTCGTACAATTATGCAAGTGTAAGCGTTCGATAAGACATAAGAGAGGTTCAAGGAAATATCACTATCTTACTCCAAATTGGCCTATGCACATATAATGTAGATTTTCATGTGATAGACATTGCTCAATCAAATAATTGCCTTTTGGGAAAGCTTTGGATCCATTTTGCGGGGGCAATACCAACATCTCCATGTCAAAAATTGAAATTTATCATTCGAAGAAAAGTTATCAATATCAAAGAAGAAGATGGCATTATTACAGGTATCTCGATTGATGCCCTATATATTGAGCTTGATGAGCATGTTCTAAAATCCTCTTTTCAATCCTTCAAATTTATTGATGCCACTTACGTTAAGAAGGGTTTACCAAAATGGTTGAGTTCCATTATTAAGGAGTACTTGCATGAGTTTTAAGTTGACTATCAATAAAGGAGCACAAGCTAAAAAAAGACTCAAAAAGCATTTTTAGGGAATTGCTAGAGTTTTAAAACTTGTTAACCAAATAAACAATAGATGTTTAAGGTTCAAACCTAACACACAACAACCAAAAAAAAAAAAGCATGCTTGGAAGAATTAAGAAGAAAAGATGGCCTGTTTGTTAGGTCTAGAATTAGAATATGAACCCATGTCATTTCTGTCACTCTAGAAAAGCTTATGTCTAAGAGGATGGACTAACTTAGATCAAAAGAGATATACTAGCTCTGAAAATATGATGATTATTTTTAACTAGGTATTTAAAGGATTCTTTATTAATGTGATGATCAAAAAAGATATACTGGCATTTAAAGGAATGTCAGCAACAGACCTTAAGATTAGTTTATGCCCTCTAGGATTTGTTCTAAGCATTTGGACTAAAAGATAATTCCAAGTACTATTTAAATTTGATTCAAAGTAATGCTGTGAACCAAACTGCTTCTGCCAAAAAACTTTGTAAAATCCTTTGTGTGGGCATAGCTTTATTAAGTATTATTAATAAAAATGACCAAGCATGATGTATTTTAGCTCTTGTCTCCTATTCTTGTTTTGCATGCTAATTCTTAGACCTTTCTACACATTGTCTTGCTATATTGTTCTTTTTCCATATTTTCAAGTACTCAAATGAAAAATGGCATGAATATTCATGCTAAGATTCTGACAATCAACTTTTAATAGCTAATCTAAATTGGCAGGGTCAAATATAAGGGGGATTCTAAGGAGTACCCTGTGTTAGTAAATTTGTTAAGGTTAATTAGATAAGAGGAAAAACATATCTTAACCTATGAGAAATCTATTGAAACCATAAACCTGAGAGTAGAGGAATATTAAAAAGAGGTTAAGATTGGAACCTCTATAAACTTATTGACTTGAACCGAATTGATAAACTTTCTCTTAGAATATTAAGATATGTTCACCTAGTCTTACCAAGCCATGCCTAGATTAGACACTGACATAGTGGTCCATAAACTTCCCTTTAAACTCGAAGGTAAGCCCATACAACAAAAACTCAAGAGAATGAAACCATGATGCTTCTAAAAATCAAAGAAGAATTGAATAAGCAATTTAAGGCAAGATTTCTTATAGTAGCCAAGTATCTAGATAGGGTAGCCAATATAGTTTTAATTCTTAAAAAGAATGGCAAGGTTGCAAATATGTGTAGACTATAGGGATTTAAATTGGGCCAGCCCCAAAGACAACTTTTTTTTGGCCCACATCAATACTCTAGTGACAACACTGTTAAGAATTCACTATTTTCATTCATGGATGGATTGTTGGGCTATAATCAAATCAAAATGGCACCTAAAGACATGGAGAAAATCACCTCTATAACCATGTGGGTATTTGCTACAAGGTTAGGCCTTTTAAACTTATGAATGCCACACCAACCTATCAAAGAGCAACGGTGATGCTATTCCATAACTTCATGAATAAGGAGATAGAGGTCTATATGGATGATATGATCACCAAAGCACAAAAAGAGAGTGAACACGTTGCCAATCTTTAAAGGCTCTTCAAATAATTACATAAATATCAACTTAAACTAAATCTTGTTAAATGCACATTTAGCTTCACATCTAACAAGCTATTAGACTTCATTATGAGTGAAAAAGCGATAGAGGTTGCCTTAACAAGGTCAAGGCAATCCAAAATTTACCATTGCCTCATAACTAAAAAGAGGTGATAAGCTTTCTAGAAAAACTAAACTACACAACTAAATTCATATCTCAGCATTTGATTTTCCTAAATTACTTCAAAAGTAGAATCCCAAATAATAGAAGAAAAGTGCTAAGAAACTTTTAATAAGGTTGAACACTACTTATCTAACCTACCAGTACTTGTGCACCAATGCCAAGATAAACTTTAATCTTGTACTTATCAGTTTTTGACAAGTCTATGGGTTGTGTAGTAGGTGAACTTGATGAGCTAGGAAAAAAAGAACAAGCTATCCACTATTTAAGCAAGAAGTTCATAGAGTGTGAAGGAATTACTCAATAGTTGATAAACTATGTTTTGCTCTGTCTTAGACAGCTCGAAGGTTAAGGCAATATAAGTTAGACCACACCATATAATTAATTACCAAACTTAATCCCATCAAATACTTACGTAAAGCCTCTGCTTTGTCAGAGAGATTATCCAAAAGGGAAGTTTTACTCTTCAGGTATGATATTTCTTATGTAAACTAGAAAGCTATAAATGGTAGTACGATAGCCGATTTCCTACAAGCCAAGCGATGAATGACTATAAGCCGTTGGATTTTAAATTCTTGGATAAAAATCTAATTTGCATATCCAAGGCAAAAGATATTTTTGATTGCAGCAAAACTTAGAAAATGTACTTTGATGGAGCTTCAAAGGCATTAGGGCATGGAATCGAAGTGATTCTGATCTTAGTAGATGGAAACTATTACCCCTTCACTATACATTAAACTTCGATTGTACCATCAACATAGTTAAATATGAGGCATATGTCATGGGACTTTAAACCATTATTGAAGGGGTATCAAAACTCTATAAATGTTTAGGGATTTAGCCTAGTAATATATCAGTTTCAAAAAGAGTGGGAAACTCGTAATGCTAAGCTAGTCCAGTAAGGAAATTAATTTTTAAACTCAAACAAGCATTTGATGAAATCAACTTTTAGCATCTGCCTCAGAGGAGAACCAAATGTCTGATGCCCTAGACACCTTGGACTCTATGCTTAAAGTAAATATAGAATCAAAGGTCACACCTATTAAGATAAGCATCCATGAAGCCCTAGCCCATTGCCCTAGCATAAAATAGGAAATAAATGGCCTATCGAGGTACCAAGACATTCTTTGATACATAAGGGACCACTAGTATCCTAAGCATGCTATCAAAATTGATAAAAGAACAATTCAAAGAATAGCTATGAGCTTTACTCTAGAAGAAATCTGTGAGGGATCTATGGTATGCATGCCAATAGACACCGAATAGTAAAAGAGGTCAAGAGATTAGGCTATTATAAGTTAACCCTTGAAGGAGATTTCATTAACTATACCCGAAAATGCCATAAGTGCTAAATCTATACAGACAAAATTCATGTCGCTCCATTACCTCTGCATGTTATGACAACCTCATAGCCTTTCTTTATGTAGGGCATGGATATGATTGGACCTATCACTCCCAAGGCTTCTAATGGGCACCATTTCATTTGATTGCCATTGATTATTTTACCAAATATTTAGAAGCAGCTTTACATGTCAACATTGTTAGTATATGCTCTAAAGCCAATCGAATTAGATGAGGCATATAATAGTTAATAATGCAAACCAATCACTTTAGTTAGTGATTTTAGGTTTTCCTTCATCTTAGTGGCGTGATTGACAATCATGTAAACACTAATTGGATAAAGCCCTATGAAACACAATGGCCTTACAAATTTAGTAACAAATTACAATGATGAGATCCTTATGCATCAAATTCATGTTTCTAAAAATGTTCCTAGTCATCATATTGTCAAGATAAGGCATTGGCAATACACAAAGACCAACATATGGTAAGCCTCCATGCATTTGATGTTAGTGTAAGCCTTGCAAGGCATTATTTTTTGGTGATTTCATGTAATCAAATATTGTATTTAGTTAACATAATAAAGATATTTCTTTATCCATAAGATTTAAATGTATAATTGTTATAAATATCGTATATGGATAAAGCCCACGAAATGCATTAGCCTTGCAAGGAAATTGTAAAAAGTTACAATTATAGGATCCCTATGCATCAAAGCCATGTTTCTAAAAATGTTCTTGGTCATCATATTATTAAGATAAGGCATTGAAAATGCATAAAGACTAGCATATGTAAGCCTTCGTGCATAGAATGCATGCAACTGATTCATAAGTTGAAGTATATAGATACTTGAAGACATCATATGGGTACTTTTTATGGTAGCAAGTTCATTAAACATGACTTGCTATAACAGTTTTATTTGGTATTTTGCTCAAGTGTCTTATTTCAATAGTGTAAGTTATCCTTGGACTTGTGACACTAAGTTATCTTATATGAGGAGTGTCATGCTTTGATTCCATCACAAATGGTCCACAATAGATGGATGCTTATGGTAGGTTTGTTTTGGGTATGGCATGAATCATGTGGTACATGAGTGAGTGGTCTAGAGAGGATTTATCACCCTAAGTGATATAAGAAGACATATCTCATATCTACTTAGTGGTGTTAACTTGAAGTCCTTGGCCAAGGCAATATTGATTATGGAGTTAACACATAAGGGTTGCATACTAATATGGGATAAGCTAAGGTTACACACTGAACCATGCTCTTGCTAATTCTGGGATATATGATGAAAGGATATTTATTACACTTAGATACTGAACACTAAAAACCATCACGACACTCTCTGCATGTTAAGTGGCCATGATGCTTTACTAATGCTAGTCTTGGTCTATAAATATAAAATATTATAAGGCTATTTTATATTTATTGCCAATATGATAGGGGCCTAATGAGTCACGCCCATAAGGGTGATTAGTTGAAATTAAATTGAGATTGGTCTCATATGTCTAATACAAGTATGGGTTACTTAGGTTTAATTTGAATGAGTTTATATGGACCAAAGGCAAAATTGTAATTTCTTAAAAATTAGAATTTTAACCCTAGATATATTGTCGTATGATTTTCATCCTACATAGTAGAGAAAGGACTTAGAAAATTAACCAAGAAACCCCTAAAATTAGGTTTTGCATTTTCTCTTAAATTCTTAAAGAAAAAATATGTAATCTCGGTTTTTCTTAAAGGAAAATATTTTTTTCTTTATTTTGTTTTTTGAATCAAGACCTTCCAAGTGAAAAAGAAAGTTTATTGAAACCTAACTTGCTAGCATGGCTCCTCACAACAAATTCTCTTCTTTATTAAAGGTTTTCTAGGTCACTTATGTGGAGAACCATTCGAGGCTGGATGTTCAATAGCTTTAGTTTACGGCAAGCAAGCTTGGCAAATTTGATAATTAGGTCATGAAATTGTTGAAAGACTTCTCAAGATTAAGGTTTGTTTGAATCTTGAATAGATCTTTAGGTGTCTTAATCTTGAAGATTAGTTAAGATCATGCAAGATGGACTAATTTACAGAGTTTTGGATTATTATTATTTTTATGTTTCTACCGCAATGTTTATATGTTATTTATAAAATTTATGTAAACTGATTACTTGCTACCCTAAGACTTCCTACAAGTGGTATCATAAGCCTCTTTGCATTGATTTGATCAATCTTATGTTTTTGTTGTTACAAATTAGAGATTTTTTTTTGTTTTGATGCTATCTTAATCCGTTCTTGAATTTAAAAATTAAAGAAAATTCTTTCTTTCTGAATTTTATTTCCAGCAAGCTAATTTTGTTTATTATCCAATTTTAATTAATTAAAATTTGAATTTTTAAATTAAATTGATATTAGAGTCATCGATTAACAATTTGGTGTTGACTAGTGCTAGGCTGGCTCTATTTTGATGATTTGATGGGGCTAATTTTTTAGGCAGCCATTGCTGCGATTTTTTAGGCAGCCATTGCTGCCATTTTTTCCTTATCTTTTCCAGCTTGAAAGTGTCATGAAAAGTTCATAATACTTGCCAGAAAAATCAAGTTAAAATCAGAGTTGAAACAGTTTCAATTCAGGGCTAAAATGGGTGCACTAGTTGTGCTTGAAGCTTGTGACATTTGGTCTTCTTTCTTTGATCTTGGTGCAACATCAATGGCAGCAAGGAGTTGCTAAAAATTTGTTGTATTTTTGGAGGTTTATGGGAGGAATACAATAGTGTTTTTATTGGAATAGGATGGCTAGGATTCCTCCAAGATTTATGCCAAACACTGTCTTACTTTGAGTAAAACTCTTCCAATTTTAATGTTCTTGATATTTAAAATCTGATATGATCAGATTGAATTAAATTAAAATTATAAAATAAATAAAAATGCTAATAGTTAGTATGGTTGGCGTAATACACCTCTCTAAGAGGTTGATTCCAATTAAAATATCAAATTGTACTATTTTTTTAAAAATTGTTTAAAATATAAATTGGATAATATAATAAGCAAGGAACTAAAATGGAATTAATTTGATTAATTGAAAAATATATTTAATTTAAATGATTGAACCTATTTGGAATAGGATTATTGTAAAATGGTTAGAAAAATGTTAATCATGTAAGAAAATTATTTTCTTCATTAAATTTAATGTGGATCAATTATTTAAGCATCAAAAATTGGTAACTTGAATTTAAAACTCATATTTATATTTATTTATAATTGTTGTGGATGTATGGGATGATTATGGATTAGGCCCAATATGATTATGGATGTATGGTTGATTGTTTATGGATGTTTAATTTTTTTTAATAAGGTTTGCAAATACTACCTTATCTCTATCTTCTCTAAGGTTATAAGATTCATTTCTCACCTAAATCCCCTTAAATGTAACTTGAGGTTTCTTTGTTGCAAATCTAATTAGATTACATTAGTGTAAAATTAGGGTTAGTTAGAAAAGACTTTGTAACCCAAAGATGGAGATCCAAGCGAAGGTGCGGTGAAGCCTCAAGATTGCAATAAGCTTTTGAAGACTTCGTGTGTAATCACCCAGGAATTGACCAAGCAATTTCCTTTAATGGCTTAAGGAAATTGCACTAGATAGTAGTCTATAATCATCCAAGTAATATGCATGATACTGGATTTATTTTATGTGATATTACAAAGCTATGCTACAAATATGATGAGGCCTTAATTAAAAAACAAAATTCCTCATACAATATTGTGTCATATGATTCTTATGATAAAGACGTCTTCCATTATTCATAGCAATATACTTGAGTTTCAAATAAAGGTGACTTGTTGGGTCGCTTAAGGTTTTTTTTGCCAAAATGACGTGAGTTGTGAGTAATGGGTTTTACTCAACTAATGTTGTATGGTTTAGATGTGTCATACATAAACATATATGACACATTTAGGCAAAATGTTACCATCTAATTGATCTGGGAGTTGCATAGAGATGCAATCGATAAGCTATGCTACCTATCTTACTAGGCTTGTTGTAATTTGTTAAATCGTTCAAGGTTGCAACATGTTCAAAAGGATCCCAGCCCACTAAAAATTCCTTGAAGAGATTTTTGAATAATAGTAAGGGCTATTATTTCAAAAAATTAGTGGAGGACCAATAAAGATTACCATGTCATTATTAGTTTATTACATGAATAACTAATATGTACTCATTTTAAACTAGTTGTTGATAATGGTATCTATATTTACTGGATTACAAGGCATAGTTGATGCCATAAACCTAGTATGTGAAATTGAGAAGTGTTCTCAATAAAAGAAAGATAGCTAACCTTTATATAATTGAACTAAACTATTTTACTATTAATGCCACCTCTTGGATAATAAATTTAGGATATGGATCTCACTTATGTAATGATGTAAGCTTGTTAAAGAATAGCAAAATATTGGGCTTTAATAAGGTAATTCTAGGAATGGGCAATGGATCAAAAGTTGAGGCCATTATCATTGGAACCTATACCCTATCATTGCCTAAAAGCATAAGCATGGAGTTAAAAAAATGTCTTTGCATTGTTTAGAAACATCATTTTGGTTTCATACCTCAGTGAGAATGATAATTTCGAATTTAGGATGAAAGGTAATAGTTTCACTATTATCCTAACTGACATGGTCTATGGACCAACCTCATTATAGAATAGGTTGCATGTATTAGATTCAACTATGCCTTTACTCAATATGGATGTGAAGAAAGCAAAGAGTAATGGCCCAAGTAAAACCTACAACTACCATTATGGACTTGGAAATATCAATGAGACTCGAATAACCAAGTTATGCTATTAGCTATATTCGCTTTGAATCAATCTTAATTTTGATATAACTAAAACTTAAGCTTAATTAGCTTTTGTTTAAATATTTTCAAGATTAGTATTTTTCCATAAAATATTTTGTAAAAGCTTTGAAAATTACTAGAATGTGTTTTAACTCCTTTAAGCACTTAAAAATGTGTCCTTAATACATATTTTTATATAAAACATTTTTTTAGATAAGTTTTACAAGTTTTAAAGTCATGAAAAACTTTTTAAAATTAATTTTCATATAAATGTATCAATACATTATGTGTATGTATCGATAAAATACTTGGCAATAGCCAATAAATAACCTTAAAATGCAAAAATCATTATCCATGTATTGAGATAGATTATTCTATATCAATACAAGACTACTCAATAGTCATGTTTTGGACCGTTAAACATAATGCATCGATACCCACTGAATTGTATTGATACAGAGGCATAAGGAATAATGGGAAATGACATTTTGAAGGCTCTAGTGGCTACATTCCTTCACCAAATATCTGCAACAGCTGTAATCATGATCAAAGCTATAAATAAGCCTTTCCAACACCTTTGACAAGAGGAAGAGCCAAGAGGTTGTACTTAGATTCATATCTTTCATCTTCCCCATCATTTTTGCTAAGTAATTCATCTTTGTATAGGATTAAATCTTCCTATCTTTGTATTCTTCACTTTATATCTTTAGATAAATATTTTCATTAAGGCAAAACTCTTGTAAACACCTAACCTTTAAAGATTTTATTTTTTTACACTCAAATCCTTGTAAAAAAGGGAGGTTCTTACTTAGCGATTGAAAACTAGAGAAAATTTATACTTAGCCTTCAAAAGTAATAAGAGAGGGTTCTATCTTAGCCACAAAAGATAGAGGGTAGAGGCTTCTATCTTAGCCTTGAAAGATAGGTGATGTTAAGGTTATATCTTGCCCTTGAAAGTTAGATAATTCAAGTTAGTGAATTATGGAAATCCAAAGCAAGTGAGACCGAATTAGAAGATGTAGGCAATTGATTGAACCTCTCTAAATCATTGAGTTTGCTTCTTTTTTCCTTTTTTTTAATTGTTTAGTTTTATTCACTAACTTGCACTCCAAAGTTTATTGTTTAGATTTATCAATTTTATTTATCAAAGTTTTAATTTACTAAAGTTTTGAGAAATTAATTCACCCTCCTCTTGATTTCATTCACTGTAAAAGGTCCAACATATACAAACAAGGCTATCTAGGCCTATTTGACTATGAATCATATGGGGCAAGTGAATGTTGTCTCCTTGGAGAAATGACTGACACTCCCTTCACTAATAAAAGTGCAAGGGCTACAGATTTATTAGGCCTATTACAATCAGATGTATGTGGACCAATGAATACAAGGGCTAAAGATGGGTATTCTTACTTTATTAACTTTATTGATGATTATTCAAGGTATGGCTTTGAAGTTTTTAAAAGGTTTAAAGAGTATAAGGCTGAAGTAAAGAAACAAACTGGCAAGACTAGATATCTTTCCAATCGAGGAGTCAAGAATTCTAGGATCATCTGACTAAGAATGGGATTCTATCACAATAAACTCCACCTGGAACTCCATAACACAATGGAGTATCTAAAAAGAGAAATCAAACTTTGTTAGACATGGTTCATTCCATGATGTTTAAAGCTAACCTTCCGATAACCTTTGAGGATATGCTTAAAAACTAATGTTCATCATCTAAATAAGGTTCTATCCAAATCTGTTGATAAGAGACCATATGAGATATGGAAAGGTTAAAAGCCAAATTTATCTTACACAAGGATTTAGGGATGTATTACTTATGAGAAGTGTGCCGCAATTGATATGCTAAGAGCAAGATCAGTCAAACATAAGTTTGTGAGGTATTCTAAAGAAACTACTAGATACTATTTTTATAATCCTAATGAGCAAAAGGTGTTGGTCTCAAAACATGGACACTTTCTAGTGAAAGAGTTTCTATTTGAAGGATTCAGTGGGAGCAAAATTGGTCTTGAAAAAGTTTAAGAACCATAAATAAACATTCCTATTAAATCTAAGCCAATAGTTAGAGCGTCAGATACTCAACCTGAGGCTCAAGAGACACAACTACTCCATTAATCTAGTGAATTAGGCATGCTCCAAAAAGATATAGATTTCTTATGGATCAAGATAACCAGCCTTGTGATACTAAACCTATTAATTTTAAGGAAGCAATGTATGGTATTGATTCTGACAAATGGCTTAAAGCCATAAGATCCAAAATGGATACCATGAAAGTTAATTAAGTGTGGACTTTGATTAATCCATCTGGAGGGATAAATTCCATAAGGTGCATATGGATCTTTAAGAGAAAGATTGACATTGATGGCAACATGCAAACATATAAGGCCATATTGGTCGTAAAAAGGTTATAATTAAGTAGAAGGCTTTGATTTTAAGGAAACTTTTTCACCAATTACCGTTGTAAAATCCATTCAAATCATGCTTGCTATAGCTACATATCATGATTATGAGATATAGTAGATGGATGTAAAAACTGCATTACTTAATAAGAATTTGCAAGAGGAAATGTACGTGACAACAACATGATTGTTTTATGTCTAAGTCAAATCCAAATCAAGTATATAAACAAAGAAAGTCCATAAATGGTCTAAAGCAAGCCTTATAGAGTTGGAATATCATATTTAATGAAGCAATTAAAGAATTTAGCTTCATAAAGAATCTTGATGATCCATATGTCTACAAGCTATTGTTTTCTAAATGCTCTATGTTGATGGCATATTACTCATAGAAAATGACATACTAATGCTATAGGCCACTAATGTCTGGTTGTCCAGACAATTCTCTGTAAAGGATTTAGGAGAAGTGACTTACATTATAGGAATTAATATCTATAAAGATAGAGTGAAAAGTCTATTTAGCTTATCTTAATCCAACTAAATAGATAAGGTGCTAGAGAGGTTTAACAAGGAAAATTCTAAAAGAAAAAAACTATCTATGGTACATAGCATACTTACTTGAAATATAAGTGTCCTAAAACATCAGATGAAAGGGCACAAATAGATGAGATCCCATATGCCTTGGTTGTTGTATCCATTATGTATGTTGTGCTATGTACAAGACCATATATATCATATGCTCTAAGTATTATAAGCAGATACGAAAGTTACCTAGGTAAAAGTTAGTGGATAACTGTGAAGAATATCTTTAAATATTTCTGAAGAACTAAGATATCTTTCTAGTATATTAAGGGACTGAACTCTGTGTAAAAGGTTATACTAATGCTAGCTTCCACTCCAATTGGGATGATAGCAAAATGCAAGGTAGTTTTTATTTACCCTTAACAGTGTTATAGTTAATTGAAAAAGTTCTAAAATGAAAAAACTATAAACTCAACAATTAAAGCCAAATAGATCACCATGTATAAGGCCATATTAGAGGAAGTTTGGATGGAAAAGTTCATTTGATGAACTTGATGTGATTTTGAGTACTTTTATTATGATAACAATGGAGCCATTGTGTTAGCTAAGGAACCACAGTCTCATCATAAATCCAAACATGTTTTATGGTGATATCATGTCATTAGAGAATTACAGAAAAAACAATGTTAGTATGAAAGGAGTACCTATCGAGGAAAACTTAGCTAATCCTTTCACTAGAGTTCTATCCCAATAGAAACATGATTGTCATATGGAAGGTATGGGAATTAGACATATAGGCAATTAGCTTTAGCGCTAATAGGAGATTGTTAGTGTAAACCTTGCAAGCCAATTATTGTGGCTTGTAAGGCATGATCATTTAGTGATTTCATGTAATCAAACGTTATATTTACTTAATGTTATAAAGGTGTTTCTTTATCCAGAAGATTTAATTCTATAATTATTATAAATATCTTATTTAGATAAAGCCCCTAAAACACATTGACCTTGCAAGGGAATTATAAAAAGTTACAATTATGAGATCCTTACACATCAAAGCTATGTTTCTAAAAATGTTCCTGGTCATTGTATTATCAAGAAAGGCATTAACAATGCATAAAGACTAGCATATGTAAGCCTCTATGCATAGGATGCATGCAACTGATCTCATAAATTGAATTATATAGATCCTTGGGGACATAATATGGGTGCTTGTTATGGTAACAAGTTCACTGAACATGAACCGCTATTAGAGTTCTATTTGGTAGTTCACTTTAGTGTTTATGGAAATACTCTCATGTGTCAGTAGTGTAAGTGATCCTTATACTTTGACACTAGGTCATCTCATATGAGGAGTGCAATGCTTTGGTTCCATGATGAACGTGTCCACAATAGATTAATGCTTATGGTAAAGTGGTTTTGTGTATGTCATGAATCATATGGTAAATGAATGAGTCATCCAAAGAGGATTCATCACCTTAAGTGATAAAAAAGGACATATCTCAAATGTACTTAGACAATGTTAACTCATGTCCTTGGCTAAGGCAATATTGATCATAGAATTAGAACATAAAGGTTACATACTAATTTGGAATGAGCTAAGAGTAAACACTAAACCATGCTCTTTCCAATTTTAGGATGTATGATTAAAAGATATTTATTACACTAAGATACTAAATACTGAAGGGTTTGTGAAAAGCATATTGACAGTCCCTACATGTTGGTTGGCCATAATGCATTGCTAGATGCTAATCTTGGACTATAAATATAAAATATTCTTAATTGGCTATTTTATATTTATTTCCAATATGATGGCTGCTTAATAGGTCATACATATAAGGGTGATTAGTAAAAATGAAATTAATACTTGGTTTATATGTCTAACACAACTAATAGTTACTTAAGCCCAATTTAAATGAGTTCATGTGGGCCCAGAGGCAAAATTATAATTTTTCAAAAGTTAAAATTTTAACCCTAGATATATTGCCTTATAAGTGTCATCCCAACTAGTAGAGAAAGGACTTGGAAAATCAACAAAGAGACCCTTAAAATTATGTTTTGCTTTTTCTCTCAAATCCTTAAGGAAGGATTGCGCAATCCATTTTTTAAAGAAAAATTACTTTGTTCTTCACTTTGTTTCTTGAATCAAGATCATGTAAGTTCAAGGGTAGGTTTATTAAATCCTAACTTGCTAGCATGACTCTTAAAACAAAGTCTCTTCCTTATTAAAGGCTTTTTGGGTTATCTATGTGGATAACCGTTAGCAGTTGGACACTTTGATAGCTTTGGTTGATGACAACTGGTCTCTATGAATTTGATAAGTGGTCATGGAATTGCTTAAACACTTTTGAAGATTGAGGTATATTTTAATCTTAAATAGATCTTTAGGTTTCTTGATTTTAAAGATTACTCAAGATCATGCAAAATGATCCTATTTTGGGAGTCTCAGATTATTTTTTTTGTTATATTTTTGCTGCCATGTTTATATGTTATTTATAAAATTTTTGTAATCTAATCACTTGTTGCCTGAGACTTGCTACATATAGGAATTGATTTCTGCTACTAAAATGACTTAGCAAAGAGGGCATATAGGATATCTATCATGTATAGCTTTTTAGCATTTGATTAGTTAATCTTCATTCTTACAAACAAAGAAAGCCATGCATAAGCAGATGAAATCAATAATCTCACCTTTGCCCTTCATTAAACTAATTTTTTTCATGAAATGCCTTTATACCAAACTTAATAGACCTTTCCAAAATGTGTTAATCCAATGTTCAAAGCCCAAAAGTGCATAATTTGTATAAAGTAATGTCTGATTTTGAATGATTTTTTAGGCTAATGTCTTGACTAAATCTGTGTTTTTGATTTACAACGAAAAGAATGCTAAAAAGGCATAAAATAGGCAAATATTGCCTTGAAGTATCAATATAATGAACTTGTTTTGATACCAAAAGCCTTTAAGTATCAATACCAAGAGCCTTGTGTCAATACATAATGCATTTTTGGCTTTTAGTATTGATACAAAAAGCCTTGTATCAATACTAAGCACAACATTTTCCTATTTTAATACTCAAACCTCTATATCGGTACCACAGCCAAAAGTTTTTTAGGTATTGATACTTTATTCCTTGTATCAATGCATCTTGCCTAAAAGTCATGATTTAAGCTTTGACATAACTCTATATTGATACAAACACATTTTATATCAATACTATTCCCTAAGTATCGATACTATGCCACTTAATATGACACAAGTAGCAAAATCTAAAGAATGAGAATGACATGGAGCCTTGTATCGACAACTTATGTCCATGTATCAAGGTATGCATGCAAAATATCTAGATTCTCATTAACTTGGACTCTCTAAACTCCTTACCTCGATAAAAAAATGGTGCAAAATTGATCCATACTTTTTTGAATAACCTTAATGGTGCCTCAAATGATGACTTATGATACCTTGAATGTTAGCTCAGATAAAGTAAGGTGCTACAGGTGAGAATAGCTTAGTACATATCTAGATATCGGTCTTTTTGTTTTTCCAAAAGTGATTATGGACCCATGTTTCTAACAATAGTGCACATCCAAGAAATCTACTCTTAGCTTTTTTTTTTTTTTTGTAAAGGTTTAAGGAATGTATCATCTCAACTAGAATCATCATAGTCGGGTTGATAGTGTACCTTAATTAGTCAAAGAAATTGACCACTGCTACGTTAATAAGCCCCAAAGTTATAAGGAATACCACCAATCCATAAACAACTAATGGAAAGATATCCTTTTTCTTTTTCAGGTTGGCAATCACCCATCAAATCTTGTAACCTATGTTAGATATGCAATCATTCTAACCCATTTAAACTACATATGCCCCAATTCAAGCATCAGATGGTCCAATGATACTGGCCAACCATTTTTCAGCATTAGTAGATTAGACTTCTTAAAGTACACCTAATAAAAAACTGTATGCTCAATACAAAACAAGGTGGTGTACTCCTTAACTGCAAGAACAATATCTTTTTTACTAAAAGTGAAGCACCGATATCCTAAATTCTAAAATTAAGCCATAACTCAAAGCAACCCCTCATCTATGCTAACCTAAACCAATAGTGTTATATCTTTATACTTCCAAGTGAATAAATCTTTCTCAGTACTATCTCACTGCTCCCATGTGGCTTGTAAATCTAACAAGTCATTCTACCTTAACTCAATATTGACTCGGACCAGAAAAGTTAAAACATACCTGACTTGTAAAGTAGCCCCCATGTTGTTTTTGAATCTCTCACAACCAATCCTTCATTACGAAGTGCCTTTCCTTTATTAAGACCATACGTTCCCCTATATTAGATGACCCTTAGAGTAGACATTGTCCCTTTTATACCAATAAATCTCGAATGTAATAATGATGCCAAAATCATGGATTAGTTGCATATAATATAATTAAAGTATTCTGAATGGTCCTGAAAAGTTCATTCTTGGGCATTTAGACTTTTAAATGAAAAAACACATTTATTTTGATATTAGGGTACATACCTCATAGCTAGACTCTAAAAAAAATAGCCTTATTGATATATAGTCCTAATTTAGGGCATCAATTCCTTTTAGGATGCTTTTCTCAAAACTGAGCCATCATGATGTTTCTAGTGTTACATTAGCCATCAATCTGATAGCATAATTATATGTTCAAATGTTCTTAACACTATAACATTCATAATACAAAAACCCTAAGGTATCCGTTCATCTCAGCTCGATTTTATTTTTCAGACATGTTTCAGCCATTAACCTCATAGCCAAATGACATGTTATAATCAAATATAAACTCGTATTAATAAGATAATAAATATCTCGAGTGATGGAGTTATCTTCCATTCAAGATTCAAACTCTAAAAAAATAAAGTGATGAAGGTTAAAAGCGTTTCCTGATTGCACGTAAACTTTAATTTTTCTAGACTTCAGGTATGATTCACTGAGTTTGGCACCTATCGCTTATTATATGCATGTTTAAGATGACCTATAGTGCACGTTGTCCAAAATCATTCCTCTTGCCAGATAAAGACAATTGAGGTACCCCGATCCTAGGCCTATCACAAGCTTGGTGGAACGAGTTCAGTCTAGTAAGTACACTGCTCATGTTTATACGAATGAATCATGAAAACAAAAGCACCAAATCCTAAAGGCTTTGGTTGACCATATGGATTGTTAATCAAATGATTGGTTAATAACCCTATATATTATAAAATTGTCAAGCCTTTAATAGTGATCCACATGAATAATTCGAGAAACTTTCACAAAGTTAGGATCATGTTTGCTGGAAGCCATAAATCTTCCTTTTGGTTTAACACCTTCGCTGTCTAAAAGAACAAAAAAACACTTTTTTTTCTTTCAAACTTTAGCTATATGACTAAAACCAAAATTAAATAGCAAAAGCATCAAATAAGCTTTAAAGGATAGCAAAACATAACGCTTTTATAGCTAGGTTAAGTCAATAATTACATTTAGTTTAATTGTACTTAGACTCTTATACTAACTAAAATTTTCAATTTAGCCCCTAGGAGATCAATATCTCTTTAATTTAGTCCAATCCCATTTTAATTCCATCAAATCACTTTTACATGTGTGACCTATTAGGCCCTTATTATATTGGCAATAAATTTAAATTACCTAATTAAAAATATTTATATTAATGCATCATGGCCAGCCAACATGCAGGGAGTATTAATATGGTTTCAACAAGCTTTTTAGTGTAAATATCTCAGTGTAATTCAATTTTTTCATCATATAGCCTATAAAAAAAAGAGCATGGTGCAGTGTCTACTCTTAGCCCATTCCTTACTAGTCTTGTAGCCCTTACTTGTTAACTTTATAATCAATATTGCTTTGTCGAGGTCTTTAAGTTAACATGGGTGAGGTAAATTTTAGATATGTCCCCTCAAATCATTTGGGGTGATGAATCCTCTCTGGACACTCATTCACCTTCAATATGCTTCATATCATACTGACACATGAGAGTATTTCCCATAGACACTTGAGTGAAATACCAAATGGAACTCTTATAGCAAGTCATGTTCAGTGAATTTGTTACCATAGCAAGCACCGATATGATGTCCCCAGGTATCTGTATACTTCAACTTATGAGACCAATTGCATGCATCATATGCATAGAGGCTTACATACGCTAGTCTTTCTGCATTGTTAAAAACTTGCTTTGACAATACGATGACTAGGAATGGTTTATTAAACATGGCTTTGATTTATAAAGATCCTATAATTGTGACCCATTACAATTCCTTTGCAAGGCCAATGTGTCGCATAGGCTTTATCCTTTTAAGACTTTTCATAACCATTATTCAAATGAAATCTTACAAATAAAGAAATACCTTATAAACATTTAATAAAGTATAATGTTTGAATACATGAAATCACTAGATACTAGTTCTTTAAAAGCAATAATGATTGGCTTGTAAGGCTTACACTAATAATCTCCCACTAGCACTAAAGCCAATCGCCCATATGTCTAGGTCCCATAGTCTCCATGTGATGATCATGTTTCTAATAGGGCAAAACCTTAATGAATGGATTAGCTACATTATCTTTTATGGGTATTTGTTCCATACAAACACCAGGTTTCTTTATGATATCTCTAATGATGTGATACCAATGCAATGCATGCTTGGATTTATGATGAGATCGTGGTTCCTTAGATTGCATTATGGCTCTATCGTTATCACAATAAAGGGGTATTGGATTAACAACGATGAACTTTTTCAGTCAAACCATCTCTTTTGTTGCCATACATATGGAGATGTATTGGGCTTTAATTATTGAATTTGTGCTTGTCACCTGTTTGGAACTTTTCCAACTGATTGCAACTTCATTAAGGGTAAATACATAATCGCTTTGCGACTTGTAGTCATCCAAATATGATCAGAAGCTAGCATCGGTATAGCTCTTAACTCAAAGCTCAGCCTCTTTATAAACCCAAAATGTATCCTTAGTCTTTCGTAAGTACTGTAGGATATTTTTCACAGTAGTCCAGTGACCTTGTCCATGATTTCTTTGGTATCTACTCATGATACTTAGAGCATATGATTGTAGACACCTAATTTTGTCTAGGTCCTCTTTCCTAACGGTCTTAAAATATCTGAGATTAAGAGCTAATCAGCCACCTGATGCTAACAGATTTCCTAAGGGTGAAATGAACATTTTCAAAACCTATTTACTTGAGCTTAAATGACCACATGTGCACGTGACAAAATTAGTGCCATTACGAGGGTCATGAAGAGTAAATCTTGAATGAAAAAGATGAATATCAAAGTAAAATAATTAGTTTTTAACTTTATACTTTTTAAATTTTGAAATTTATTTTTTCAAGTATTATCACGATCAAAATTTTCATTTTTAGGAATTTTTATTAAATTTAGGAAGTTGACCATTGTATATTTTTAATAATACTCATATGGTGTCTTATCCACAGATTTGGTTGGAATCCTATTAAGAAGATAGGTGTCAATTTTTTAAAGCATTTCCCAAAAGGATATTGAAAGGTCTACCTTAGATATCATGGAATGAACCATGTCCAACAAAGTTTAGTTTCTCCTTTCAAACACTTCATTATGTTATAGAGTTTTGGGTGGAGTCCATTGTGATGGAATACAATTTTCTAGTAGATGACCCAAGAATTCTTAACTTAAGTATTCTCCTACTCTATAGGATCTAAGAGTAAGAATTCTCTTTGCAGTTTGTTTCTCTACTATAGCCCTAAGCACTTTGAAATTTTCAAAAGCTTTAGACTTGTATCCATACCTTGAGCAATCATCGATAATGGTAATGAAGTAAGAATACCCATTTTTAGCCATTGTGTTTATTGGTCCATATACATTTAAGTGTACTAGGCCCAATAGATCACTAACCTTTTCAACTTTTCTAATAAAGGGAGTCTTAGTCATCTTACCAAGGAGACAACACTCACATGTCCCATATGTTTCATAATCAAATGGGTCAAATAACAATGTTTGTGTAATTTGGCTACTCAATTCTTATTAACATGTCTAAACTTACAGTGCCAGATATAGGTCTTGATGATCGTTTTTCTTTGTTTCTTTACATTTATATTAAGTAAAAGCATATTTGGATCAAGCATAAATAGCCCATTCTTTAACAAGGCTGATCCATAGACCATGTTATTTAGAATGATAGTACAACTTTTACCTTTCATTTTAAACATGAAAGCATCATTATTTGTTAGGTTTGATACTGAAATGTTATTCCTAGACAAAGTAGGAACATAAAGACATTCTTTTAGTTCCAAGGTCATGCATAAAGGGAATGATAAGGTACAAGTTTGAATGGTAGTTGCCATAACCTTTGCTTTTTTGCCTATTCATAGAACTACCTCATTAGAGCCCAATTCTCTATTATTCTTCAACAAACTTATGTTGTTATATAAGTGTGATCCATAACCATAATCAACATCCAGGTCATCGAATCAATAGTAGAGTAATTTAACTCAATCATGTGAAAGTTAGCTACCGTCCTTCTATTGAGAACATTTCTTAATCTTACATGCCAATCCTAACACTTTGGACTTATGGCATCAAATATGCCTTACAATACATTTAATATAGTTAATGTTATCAACAACCTGTTATGAAAATGAGTATTAATTAAATATTCATGTTTTCAATCAACAAGGATGAGGTATTAAATCTTTATTGATCTTCCCACTAATTTTTCAAGATAATAGCCCTTACTATTATTTGAAAATCTCTTCAAGGTATTTCTAATGGGTTGAGATCCCTTTTAACATGTTTTGACCTTAAGTCAGCTCAACAAATCTCAACATGCCTAATTGGGTAGCCAGTTAGCTAGCAACTCCTTGCCTAAATGTATCAAATACATTTCTCCTAACCTTTGCCTCTAACACCATGCGGTCAAGTTGTATGCACTCGAATAACATAGTGTTGTTGAGTAAGAGCCATTATTCCTAACTCAAGCAGTTCAGACAACTGAGACCTTGAGTCAGCTCAACAAATCTCAATAGTCAAAGCTCGAGTATCTTGTTATGAACAATGGAAGGCATCTTTATTGTGCATAGCATGTAAATCAATATATACGAGGGATTTTATTTGTTTATTTAATTAAGGTCTCATCTTTATTAGCATGCATCGTAGTTAAATTATCGCATAAAATAAATATAGTATCATGCATCCTACTTAGATGATTATAGACTTTACTAATGTAATTTCTTCAAGCCACCAAAAGAAATTACTCAGTCAACTCCTCGATGATTACATACAAGATCATCACAAGTCTTCTTGCAATCTCTTGCACTTCATGGTGCCTTGCATGGATCTCCTTTTTTGGGTTACAAAATTATTCCTAGCTTATCCTAATTTTATACTTAATGTAATCTAATTACATTTGAAATAAAGAAACTTTGAGTTACATTCGAGGGAAATTAGGTGAGGAAAGAATTTTACAACCCCGAAAAAGGAGAGCTAAGGTAGGATATGCAAACCTTATTTAATCAAATTTATACCATGAAAAAATAATCAACCATTCACAATCACATTAGGTCTAAGCCCATAATCATCTCGTACATTCACAATCAATATTATGAACATATAAAAACATTTTCAATCTTTAGTTACCATTTTTGAGATTATTCTTGATCTTTTATTTAATTTAATTCAGAAAAATATTTTTCCTACTTTATTAACATTTATTCTAATCAAATTAGAATAAATCCTAATCCAATAAGGATTAATCATTTAAATTAAATAATTTCTAATTAAACAATTTAATTGAAAATAAAACATATTATTTTATCATCCAATTGTGGATTTTATATTTAATTTAATTAAGAAAACTATTTTTCTTACATGATTAACATTTATTCTAATCATATTAGAATAAATCCTAATCCAATTAGTATTAATCAATTAAATTAAATATTGTCCAATTAAAATAATTTGATTGAAAGAAATACATGTTAATCCCCAAAGCACCAAAGCTGCTGCTGCTGTTGGCAGCACATGGAAGTGCGACGTGCCTAGCAAATTTAGTTATAAACCGCTGCTAGCAGCAACTTGAGTTAATTTGTTTTAGGTGGCACAGCTGGCAACACAACCAACCATCAAATGGGTGCTATATGTGGCATAGGAACCTTCAAGTTGCTCGATGAATTTGTGAAATAATTACAGACGCTTCAACGGACGATCTTTTTTAAATATCAAGAACAATTCATGATGTTATTAAAACCTAAAAATCAACCAAAAGCTAGTAGTCATAAGATGCAGAAAAATTAAAATTTTTTAGCATCCATAACTCACGAGAATCAGGACAATTTAGCATGAACAATTCTATATTGATGTTAACCTGTTGTACTAACAATTAATTAGTTAAAATAATTTTTCAAATTAACTAACTACAACAAATTAACGTTAATTAATATGCTAAAATAATTGAAATTAAATTAAAACAAAGTTTATAAAATTTTAACTATTTAATCAGATTAAGGGAAATCCTAAAATCAAACAATTTAAAAAAATGATAACAATTAAAACACCTGATTGATTAAAACGACACAAGCAAGGCTCTAATACCACTTGGTGGAATTCGAGTCATGCTCAAACAAATAAAAACAATAAACTTAATAACTATTATTAAATTACACAGCAAAAAATTAAATTAAAACAATAGCGAGTTTTATCAAAGGATTTACTTGCACATCTTTAACTGATCTTAAAAATTCAAGAAAATGGAATAAAAAATCATACCTCATGTTGAGATTGTCAAGATCTCCAATTAAATTCAATCTCCACTTATTCATGTACATCAAACCCAGTTGTCGCAAACTAAAACCATCCAATTATCCAACCTCTAACAGTGACCTATACGAATGACTCAAAAAACCTTCACAAGATTAAAATCATCTTTGCTGATAGCCATACTACCAACTTAGATTTTATAAACTTTCCCTTTGATTGAACACCTTGGCTATCTAAAAAAAACAAAAGAAAACGCCTTTTTCTTCCTTCTAAACTTTAGCCGTGTGGCTAAAACCAAAATCAAATAGCAAAGGCATCAAATCTGATTTAAAGGATGGCAAAACATAACGCTTTTATAGTTAGGTTTAGTGCATAATTAAATTTGGTTTAATTAGACCCTTAGACTAATTAAACTTTTTAATTTAGTCCCTGAGAGATCAATATCTTTATTTAGTCCAATCTCATTTTAATTCCATAAAATCACCTTTACATGTGTGACCCATTAGGCCCCTATCATATTGGCAATAAATATAAATTACCCGATTAAGAATATTTATATGTATAGACTAGGATTGGCATCTACAAATGCACCATGGCCACCAAACATGCAGTGAGTGTCAATATGGTTTTGACAAGCCCTTCAATGTATAGTATCTCATTATAATTCAATCCTTTTATTGTATATCTTAGAAAAAACAAGAGCATTGTGCAGTGTCTACTCCTAACCTATTCCATATTAGTTCTGTAGCCCTTACGTGTTAACTCCATAATCAGTATTGTCTTAGCAAAGGTCTTTGAGTTAACACGGCTAGGTGTCGACACCTAATTTCATCCAGATCCTCTTTTTCTTTTTTTAATAATCTTGAATATCCAAGATTGAGAACTTAAAGGCAACCCTCATTGTGAATGATCTTTTTTAGATGAATTAGACATTCTCAAAACCTTTTTATTTATAGTTAAATGGTTGCAAGTTCACGTGACAAAAAAAATTACAGTTTGATCTCTAATTTTGGATATACATAACAAATATTTAAGAGAAAAATCATTTTTTTATGGTTTCTTGTCAAATTTTTGAAAAATTCTTTTTGCAAATGATATCATGATCAAATTTCCCATTTTTAAGAATTTTTAGAGAATTTTTCATTAAACTTGGGAAGTTGACTATCGTATAATTGTATCGATACCTGATGGTATTTATGCCAACATGTACTCCAAAAAATCAGAAACATTCAAGGAAAAACCCATATTGGAATTTTATACCATAGGAAGTCAGGTTATCCATTTTCGTGACTAATTTTGAATTTTTTATAGTATTGAGAGTTTTATACTCGTAAAATTTTTCCTGATAAAATTATTTTAACTTCTAGATTCTCATTTGTACCATTTTATAAATTAATATCTACGATGATATATCTTATTTAATTCATTTTATATAAGTTTTAATGCATTCTTTGAAATTTTCTCGATTTTAAAATGCGAGCTTTCCTTTATCTGTAAAATTTTATGGTGGAATTTTCTCAATAATTAAACTTTAAAATTCTCTAAAAATTTGAATTTAATTACTATTAAATTAATTTTTTTCAAAATTCATTTTATTTTATAAGCTTTACATTTAACCCTATTTCCAAAATACGAAGTTTTCTACTTCGTAAATTTTTTTGAAAAGATTTTTCATAGTTTTTGATTTTTTAAATTCTTCAAATATTATTATTTAATTTGTATTAAATTAGTTTAGAAAAATTCATTTTATTTTATCAATTTTGCATTTTTCTTTTAAAATTCTCATGTTTCTAAAATACAAAGTTTTGTAATCTGTAAATTTTCTCCTTTTTTCTACGAGAACATTTTTCTTAGTTTATAATTTTTAAAGTTATTCAAATATTATTATTTAATTCATATTAAATTAGTTTAGGAAAATTCATTTCCTTTTATCAATTTTGCATTTTTCTTTTAAAATTCTACTGTTTTCAAAATACGAAGTTTTTTATTTCATAATTTTTTGGAAAGATTTTTCTTAGTTTATAATTTTAAGATTTTTTAAATATTATTTTTTAATCCATATTAAATTAGTTTTGAAAAATTCAATTTATTTTGTAAGTTTTAGAATTTTTTCTGTTATCAAGATACGGGTTTTATACTTCGTAAATTTTTTCTCTAAGATTTTTTTAAGTTTCTAATTTTTTTAATTTCTTTAAATATTATTATTTAATTCATATTGAATCAGTTTTGGAGAATTCAATTTACTTAATGAGTTTTAAAATTTTTCATGCTATTGAGATACAGATTTTTCTACTCTGTAAATTTCTTCAGTAGGATTTTTTTTAAGTTTATAATTTTTAAAATTCTTCAAATATTGCTGCTTAGTTCGCATTAAATCAATTTTTCAAAATTCAATTCATTTTATGAATTTTTCATTTTTCTACATGTAACAATCTTTCCCAGTAAATGTTTTTTCTCATAAAATTTTGTAAGTTTGCTATTTCAATGTTTTCCTCGTACATAAAAAATTTGTTTTTATTATTAAATTGAATTAAATTGATTATATGAAATTTTATTTTAAAAACATAATTTTTAATTTTACAATTTAGTTCTTATAATTAATTTTTACGATATAATTTTACATATTATATACGAATATCACTTAAAATATCTATAGAAATCAATGATATCATGCATGACATCACAAGGAGATAAGAGTTATAAATTTAAATCCAATCAATTTATCAAAATCAAATCATATCCCAAACAAATCAAATAAAAAATAAAAGATAAAATCAAGAAATTCTGACATGTAATAAATGAAAGAAAGTTCCTAGAGATTTGAGATGGAACCTCACGGCAAGAAGAAGAAAAAAAGACCATTCTTGCCGTCCCCCCATTAGAAAAAAAAAAAAGACAAAAATTCTCTCAAACAAAAAGCTTTCCATATTCAAATTCAACCATTTTTCATAAAAATTTTCAAGAAATTTTAAGTTTAAAAGCATTTCAAGGTAATTTCATCTAGAAATTTCATAATTTTTGCTTATATCCATCATTTTTCTTCTTTAATATGAGTCAAAATCATGTTAAGTTCATGGATTTTATCCATGTGGAAAGGCTAACATGTTGGCAATGATCAATTTCCTATCTATTAGTGGATATATTTAATTTTTTTAAAAGTTTGATTTTTTTTAAAATGTAATTTTTTTGATGAGATATTTATTTTGTTGAATATATATATATATATATTTATGGTTATATTGTTGTCCTTAATATTTTCATGTTAATATGTAGATCTACATATTTATATATTCATTTTTTTGTCATTTTATTTTTGTATTTAAACTTGATGATATTTAGTCATGTTTATTTTCATGATTTTGTGTTACAAAATATTGATGCATATTTATTTTTTACCTTGGCCGAATTTGATATGAATTGGTAATGATGATTTTATGCTTATTGTTGTCTTGATTTCATGTTTTTTTAGCCTATTTTGTAAATATTAGAAATTTTTGCGATAAATCATAAAATACGTAAACTTTTTTTATGGCATTTTTAGTTTGGGTGAAAGCTTCATAGGCTGCTAGAAAATTGATTTTGTGTGTTTGGGAACATGTTTTTAAGTGATTTTAACATTTTAGTGGCCATTTTGCAAATTTAGAAAATGTAAGGGCTAAATTGCAAAATATGCAAAAATCATGTTTTATGGCCAAAAGTGCTTGGCCAAACCTTTATGTAGATTTTTTTTCATGATTTTTAGGTTAATCCTTGGCTAGTTTGATGATTTTTTCTTTGTGATGTTTTGTGATGCTTTTTTATGTAAGGGTTAAAATGCAATTATGTAAAGTTTTGGGGCTAGTTTACAAAAATAGAAAATTTTTATTTATGGTCAAAGGTGTTTGTTCAAACCTTTATAGGAATGTTTTCCATGATTTACATGTTGATTTTTTCATGATTAATCATATTTTGTGATGATTTATTATGTTTTTTATGTAGGGGTCAAAATGTAATTTTACAAAGTTTAAAGGTTATTTTGTTAATTGTAGAGGAAAAAATTCTAGGCCAAGGTGTTTGGCCAAATGCTTGTTGTTACATTGGCTATATTTTCATCCATAATTTCATGTGATTTTTATAATTTTTAGGTTATTTTATTATGTAGGAACTAAAATGCTAATTTAGAAAAGTGTAGAGGCTAAATTGCAACATTTGGTATTTAGGGGGCAAATTAGTTATTTTACCAGTTTTATAGATTCCTATTATTTCTATAGCCTTCCGTAGGGATATAAAAAATTTTAAAACTTTTCATATTTGTTTGGTCTTCCAAAGGATACAAAATGTAGTTTTAAAAATTTAGGGGCTTGATTGCTAATTTTGCATTTTAAGTCAAACTTAAACTTTTAGCTTTTCCATTTAGACTAAATTCATCTACTTTTCATCATTTTAGGTCATTTTAAGGTCCATTAGGATTATCGAGATACTTTCATGTCGAGGGTATATCTTAGAGGCATTATGGTAATTTTACTAATTGGGATGCTTTTATGCCAAAGGTGAATATTTTAGGATTGATTTAGCCTTCTAAGGTCATTTTAAGGTCATAAGGTTATCAGGATACTTTCGTGTCGAAGTTATACCCTAGAGGCATTTTGGTAATTTTGCTCATTGAAACTCTCTTATGCAAAAGGTAAAATTTAGGATTGGATTAGTTTTCCAAAGTCACTTCATGTCCTTTAGGGTTACTAGGGTACTTTCATGTCGAGGGTATACCTTAGGGGCATTTTGATAATTTTGCTAGAATCGAGTCCTAGGTAGTCATCAGGATGCTTTTATGCTAAAGATGTGCATTTAGGATAGGTTCAACCTTCCACAATCATTTTCATGTCCTTTAGCATTACCGGGATACTTTCACATTAAAGGTATACCTTAAGGATATTTTGATAATTTCCCTAGAAGCAAGTCTTAGGTAGTCATCGGGGTGCTTTTTATGCTAAAAAAGCTCATTAGGATAGGTTCAACCTTCCATAATCATTTTCATGTCATTTAGGGTTATCGAGATACTTTCATATCGAAGGTATACCCTAAGGGCATTTTGGTAATGTTGCATTGAAAGCAAGTCTTATGTGATTACTAAGATACTTTCATGTCAAAAGTACACATTAAGAGTAGGTTTATCATATCAGGTCATTTCTAGGTCATAATGTTCATATTTTTAATAATAAAATTATTTTTGTAAATAAGGCTCATAATTAAATTAATAGTAGGATTCCTACCAGAATATGTGAGAAATTTTACGGATTATTTTGATAGTGAGATACCCTTTTCAAATAAGAAGTCAAGATTTTTCAATTTCAAAAAAAAAAACCTTTCATATTTCGCATGGTTCTCCAGCAGGATACGATAGAGAATTCGTGTCCACTTGGTTCCCTAGAAGGGTATAAATAATTTTATGATTTCAAAATGTAATAAAACCCGACTTTCCTAGAAATAATAAATTTGTTTAATAAAAATATAAGAATTATAATTAAATATTGAATATTGAAATCGAATAAAAATCAAATTTATTTTAACACATGATTAATGAGGTATCGATTACCAAGCATCATGAGAAGGTCGATCCTTACTTGTGATTGTAACTGACTCCCCCACCCTTTTACGCAATTTCTGGTATGAGTGCAGAACTTGGAGTTTGTTTTCAGGGTTTTTATAACCCTTGAAAATATAAACTCCGACAGGTGTCTAATCACACCTGGCTAAAATAAGATTGGTGGCAACTCCAAAATAAATGGTCATTTCATAATGATTATTTAGAGAAGTCGAGTGAGCGATTCATCTTCAGTCCCTAAGTACGAAAGATAATATAAAAAGAAATAATTTTATATATTGATATTTATTTAGAAATAATGGATACATTTGCCATTTTAAGTCGGGCTGTCAGGATTCGTATAAAGGCCATGTTGCGACACTAGGTAAATTTGAGATATGTCCTCAAATCACTTTAGGTGATGAGTCTTATCTAGAAAACTCATTCACCTTCATTATGCTTCGTATCATGCCCAAAACTACCCTTATTTTGGTATCCATCGATTGTGGGCCCATTTGTGATAATCTCCAAGTATGATAATTCACATATAAGATGACCTGGTGTCACAAGTTTAAGGATTACTTACACTACTTGCACATAAGAGTATTTTTTATAAAAACTTGAGTGAAATACAAAATGGAACTTTTAGAGAAGATCCTGTTTAGTGAATTTGTTATGTATCAAGCACCCATATGATGTCTTTAGGTGTCTCTATACTTTAAATTATTAGACTAGGTGCATGCATCATATGCATGGAGGCTTACATATGGTAGTCTTTGTGCATTGTTAATGCCTTGACTTGACAATAAAATGAACAATAATGGTTTAAGAAACATGGCTTTGATACATAAGGATCCTATAATTGTAACCCATTACAAGTCCTTTGAAAGGCCAATGTGTTTCATAGGCTTTATCTTCATATGACTTCTCATAATAATTATTCAAATGGAATCTTACGGATAAAGAAACACCTCATAAACAATTAATAAAATATAATGTTTGAATACATGAAATCATTAAATACTAGCTCCTTACAAGCAACAATGATTGGCTTGCTAGGTTTACACTAGCACATAGTTAGCTTACATGACAATATCATAATAATTAATCAATCGATCTAACAATCAAAATGATAAATATTGAGGGCATTATAATTGAACACCAACTGAAATCGAGAAACATCAAAACTCATATAGTGCACGACTAGCATGAAGCTTGACTATCAAATGTCCCTGGTGGAGTCGCCAACACTTCGAATCATCGTAAAACTCTAGATAGTCAAAAGAATTGCTCGTCTAAACCTCTCGTATGAAATATGAGAGTGACTGGGTTAAGGAGTGACCACCGATCTATTTTGGCTATAGGTGTGATTGGTCACCTATTAAAACCATTCGCTAAAGAGTAACAAAACTCTAAAGGAATGATTTTGTGATCTGCTATGCTATAAATCTATAAAGTTGGGCTTGGTAGTTGATTACACGTAAAGTAAAGACTTAATCCCCCTTATGATGCCCAATACTTGGTATTAACTAGTCAAACATATCTGATTTTGTTTTTCATTATTTCAATCATATGTGTTTAATCATAATTCCCTTTTATTCATCAAAATTAAACAACTATCAATGAAAAAATGTATCCTAAAACTCTTACTGAGACTAGCTTGAATTTATAAATGATTCAAAGCAAAAATCATTTATAAAAGGGAAATTCCATAAAAACATTTGGCTCAACAAATATTCACTAATTGTCTCTATTTTTTATTACTTTTTATCAATTTTGACTTTATTTAGAAGAAATCATAAAAATAGCATATTTGGACTATTAAAAAAATCATAATTTTGAAAACAATATTAAAAATCAACTTTATTAATTCAACTTGGAAACTTCGATGTGAGCCATTAAGGACCTTTATAGGACACACTTGACCTATTGACTCGTGAAAGATGACTCCTAGAATCAATTTTGAGGCATTCAAATGCCTAAGAACAGTAGGCACCAAACTTAGGGAAAATCGAAAAAGGGATCAATTTGACCTTTCTAGCTCTCTAAATTTATTCTAGATTATTCCCATCATATAAAACCACCAAATCAAACTCTATGAATGCTGACTCATATATTTCAACCTAAAAATATTCAAAACAATACCAAAAATCATGCTAGTTGTCACATAAATTTTTTAATTGAACATTATTGTAGCACATTTGACCAGCCTGTTTTTTGAAATTTCTTCTCAATTTGCCCAAAATATCCACTAAATGAGCCATACATGATTGGAAAGCTTATTAATTATAGTTTTATCTAAAAAATTAGACAAAGCCACAAAAATGATTATCCTTATCAAAAATAATTTGAAATACTCATCAGGCATTAAAACAGAGCCCTACAAACAGATTAGGTTTTGGGATTTTACTGTACTCGTCCAATCACAAAATCAAACATTTCAATAGCCTATAACACAACCCAATCAATGAGGATTAAAGAAAAAATACCAATAAAAATTCCTAAGGTCTATAACCTGATAAAAATATATCTTTTTTTATAAGACTATCTTCTAAACAAGAATAGTAGTTTTGATGCAAATTGTGATCACAAAGCCTTTTGTCATATTTTTAGAAGACGTTCAAATGTCCAACAATGAGACCAAATAGACTCTATAAATGTCATAAATGAGGAATCAACAAAGACTTCTATATGCTAAGGTCTATAACTATGTTTTTCAACATTGGCGATAAGCTTTAAAGTCATGCAAATGTCTTTGCCATTATTCACCGTTATTTACTCCTAGCAAGTGAATGGCACACCAATGCCACTCACTTGTACGTTGAAGCCAGCATCTAAGTGACATCAAACAATACATTTAGACTCACTTAAACATTACCTAATGACTTACACTAATGCTCACTAAGTTTTAAACTTAACCAAGCATATTTAAACCCTTAAAATATTTGTATTTGCTCCAAATCAACTTTAATTCAAGCTATATTTTAATATCCCCAAGTTACTTATTAAAGAGCTTATTAAACAAAACCAAACCTTAATTCACCTATTAATTAAGTGAACCAAAGCTTGCCCTTAGGGAATCTTTTAAGAAAAACAAGGTTTACACAATCTAAACATCCTAATATACATTTTATCAAACATAGAATACTATCATATTTTTCTAACAATTAATCATCAACAAAACCTATTCTAACCATAAATATAGCATGGATGAATCTTTATACTCATCTAATCATCAATTTCTCATCAAATACTCATCACAATTAAGCACAAGAAAACAACCTTGGATTCAATTCAATCAACATGCTTAATAATCAAATCATGCTTTTCACCATTTAAGCTCTACAATTGAGCAAGTAAGCTTTTAAATTCATTCAAATAAGCATAAATTTCAGCTTACCTAAGTTCAACTCAATTATTTCATCTAAGTTTCATCAATTAAGCATCAATTATGCAATGCCCACTCAATCACAATAAAAATCGACCATGGCTAAACCTATAAGAAGCTACTTTAGCTTGTTTGAATGGTTCACTTAGTTCTAAAACCTAGAATCTCATCATTTTACACTGAATTGAAAGTTCTAATTAACTAGGTTTTAGTTTAAATCAACTCAAATTGGCTTAAATTAAAAAGATCATGCAAAATAAAATCAACTAAGCTTAAGAACCTCCTAAACTAAGCTAGCCAAACTAGGTTTCTTCATTTTCTCATGCTTGAACAACTTGGTAAGCTAAAAGATTCTAAATTTCGACATTTAAACTCTAAAATTTCAACTCAAATCATTCAATCCTAGCTCAATTGAACTTAAAGCATCAAATTCCTAAAAAACTAGGTTGGCAAAAACCTAGATCTAGAGGTTTCATCTTGTTTAAACCTAGATCAAGCCTATTAAACAAGATTTCATTGGCCAATACATGATGAATTTGTGAGAAATTATATTTCTAAATAGCCGAACTAGGCTTCTTCATTTTCTCATGCTTGAACAACTTAGTAAGCTAAAAGTTTCTAGATTTCAACATTTAAACTCCAAAATTTCAATTCAAATTATTCAATCCTAACTCAATTAAACTTAAAGCATCAAATTCCTGAAAAACTAGGTTGGCGAAAACCTAGATCTAGAGGTTTCATCTTGTTTAAACGTAGATCAAGCTTATTAAACAAGATTTCATTGGCCAATATACGATGAATTTATGAGAAATTAAATTTCTAAATTCATAAGGTTAATCAAATGCTACAGGAAGTAATATGGATTAATACATAAGTAGACACTGCACTATGCCTATAGTTTTTCTAGGATATTTGGTAAAAGGATTAAAGTACACTAAGAGACTGGGTATTAAAATGTTTCTTAAAGAGGTCTTATTGACTTTTCTTGCATGCTGGGTGCCCATGATAGCTTGCTAATAGCCAATCTCAGCCTATAAATGTAAATACACTTAATTGAGTAATTATATTTATTGTCATTATTATGGTAGCGTAATGGGTCACACACAGTAAGATGATCTATTAGATTAAAATTAGGATTTAATAAAGTATAACTTAATTAAAAAAAAGGTATAAGAAAAAGGACTTAATTGAATAAGTTCAATTAAGAATAATTTAAGACATAAATTAGATTTATGAAATCTAATTAGAGATATCTTACTATGGTAGTAAAGATTAGAATGTCTTATTAAAATAATGTCTATTAATAGATATGGTTTTAGAGACATGATTAAATAAAGCCAAATAATCATATTTAGTAAATTAAATAATTATTTAATTAATTATTTACATGAAGTAAAAAATTATTTTACTTAATTTAAGTATGAATTAAATTATCTAACATATAAATTTGAGCCCTAATTATCAAGTCAAGAGAGTTTAATTGTAAACTACTACATGTTAGGCTTGTTAATGGTCTTGGCACCTGGAATAGCTATCTTTGGTGTGCTTTGGGTTAAAATATTAATAAGTTAATGTTAAGGCCCAATCTTAGACAACTTTTGGACCAAAGAAAATATCGTAGTAATGAACCCATGGTGCGTTTATGGAATGAGCAGCACGTCTAGAGTTACTAGTCTCTATCAGATCCATGTTTTAAATTATAGTTTGGTATGTCTCTTCCTAAGATCCTAAGAAAATTCAGGTGTTTCTTTGTTTAATTCCAATGCATATGTTTATTTCTAATTAAATTTTTATTTATACATTGATATGCATGAGCCTAAGATTTTTTTTTCAAACGTACCAAGTCTATTGTGTGCAAATTTATAAAAGAAGACATCACTTACAAATATAGGCTTCCTAAACAAATCATTATAGATAATGTGAGCAACTTGAAAAACAAGATGATATAATCAATTTATTCTCAATTCAAAATTTAGCATCGTAATTCAGTGATATACTATCAAAAAATGAATAGTGTAGTCAAAGTAGCCAATAAAAACATTAAAAATAGTCAATAAAATGGCTAACGCATACAAAGACTGGCATGAGAAGTTACCTTTCACGCTACATGCCTTTCGCACAGTAATTCAAACTTCTATAGGTGCTATGCCTTTTTCTCTAGCCTATAGCATGAAGGTTGTTCTATATATCAAAGTTGAGATCCTTTCATCTAGGATCTTAATGGAATCATAGCTCAAAAAAGCCATACAGGTCAGGGACCGATATGAACAAACTTATCTCATTAACGAGAAAATAGAGAAAGTTGTTTATCAAAGGAGAATATACCAAAAGCATATGATGAGACTCTATAATGAAAAGGTCTATCCTCATCAGTTTTAAAAAGGTCACTTAGTGTCTAAACAAATCCTTCCAATCCATAAAGACACTCAAGGAAAATAGACCTTAAACTGGGAAGGGCCATAAGTAGAGAAACGCATATTTTTTGAATGAGCCCTAAACATAACTGAAATAGATGACAGTGACTTGCCCAACCCCTATTAACTTAGATTTTGTCAAAAAGTACTATGCTTGAAAAGGATTTTAGGGTGAAAGCCCATGAAGGTCTCGTATAATCTTTAAAAGAACTTTAAATAAAAACCTAAAAATGCCTCAAAAAAAAAAACCTGCTTAAGTTGAAAACCCACAAGGGCGACTTAAGTGACTAAAGCTTACCTTGCCCAAACCTAACCTAATCCAGGTTATTACTAGCCTAAACCAACACTAACTTGATATACCCACCATACCATGACCAAAACGTAAAATCATAACCTGACTTACTAGTCTTACCTTACCCTAACTTACCAAACTTCATTTTAACCTAAACCTAGAAAGAAAAAGCAATGTCTATCTAAGCCTAGGCAATCATCACATAATGGGGTACTCCGAAGAGTTTTCTCAAAGGTCAGCCAATACTAGAAAGATCAATTGATCAAGAAAGGTCTCCAAAAGTGCTTAGCAAAAGATTCATGTCTTTAACTCTCTTTGTATATCTCAAAATTTTCATAAGTTGTATGCTTATCCTTTTGAATGAAATACAATTGCTTGTTTTTCTCTCTTAATTCCCTTTTCATCATACTTGCATTCCATGTGGCATTATGTTTACCATTCAGTTGATAATACTTGATAAATGTGCAAACATGATAACAAAATTTCCTAATATTACTTTGAAGAAGATAAAAATTTTAGAAGAACATATATTCATGTCTAAAGATCAAGAATGGACCTTGGAAACATAGTCAGTCTTACACTTATGTCTTCATATTCCAAAAAATATGCTCAAAACTTTTTCTTTAGCAAACCTTAGTTAAAACATAGGAGACCAAGGTCTACTTTCATCCCTTGTCATTATCACTAAAAAACCCTGATCAATCTACTAGACTATCTAGAAAACAACCTTTAGAGTAAAACTAAAAAAATGAGTCCATCGAGTTCATCTACAACCTAGATCAATAAAAGAATCCCAAACATGAGTCAATATAGCTTAGGGACTTTTTTTCACAATTATGGGCCATCCATGTTCTCTGAAGACACTTTAACCATTCAGAGCCTTGGGACATCCTATGCAAGATTGGTAGACCATAGGATAAAAAGACACCTGATGGAACTCTTGGATGAGCAAGCAACTCAAAATAGCACGGCCAATTATTGAATTAGGCTTTTAAATCATCACATTGCATCATTTAAGCTTGCATTTACATCCTTATGTATCATTCATGAAATAAAAGACCTAGTTTAGCAAAGAACCTTAGGTATAGATTCCTGCTTTCAAAAAACCATGAGATACTTTAGGTAAAAAAACCTAACCCTATGAGCTCACAAATCAAAAATCTATCTATGTAAGGTATCTAAACTCAACTATCCCTTTAGTCCACAAAAAGTTGAATGCATATCCCTTTAGTCCATAAAGAGCTAGAAGCCTATCACTTTAGTCTACAAAGAGCTGGATGCATGTCCTTCAGTCGACAAAGATTTATACACATATCCCTTTTGTCCATAAAGAGCTAGGCACTTGTTAAGTCATCTACAAAGAGCTAGGCACTAGTCAAGTTTGTCCATAGAGAGCTAGGCTCCTATCGAGTCTATCTACAAAGAGTTAGGAACCAGTCGAGTTTGTCGGTAAAAAGCTAAGCACTTATCTAGTCCATCCACAAAGAGCTAGGCACTTATCGAGTCCATCCATAAAGAGCTAGGCACTTGTTGAGTCTGTCCATAAAGAGCTAGGTACTTATCAAGTCTGTCCACAAGGAGCTAGGCACCTATCAAGTTAAAGTCCATATCAACTAGTGCCTATTTGAGGGTCAAACCTTAGAAAACCCAAAAGCCTAGTAGAAAGGTTAAACCCTATAAAACTTATTTAAACTTTTATTAAAATTACCGCTATTGGTAATGTGCCCTTGCGAATAAAGCGTACGTGACTTAATATTTTCTCGATAGAAAAATGTCCTCTAAATTAAAGTATTTCCCTTTTTGATGTTATAGGAATGAGAAAGTATGAGTCATTGGCTTTTGACCATAAAGGGGGACCGTAGTCTCAAGTAGCCACCATGAAGTGGCCAACGTTTGGAGTTGCCATCGATCATTTTAGGCTAGGCATGATTTAATGCCTATTAAAAATGACATTCTGAATAACGAAATAAGAAAATCAATTTCATGGTTTATGTGGTATAGGGATTCAACAGTTGGGTTCAGGAGTTGGTTATACATAATGAGGTATGAACCTTCCTACACACTTAAAATTAGCAAGTTTCTAGCCATTTCCTAATTGAGTTTTGGTTCCCTCGATTTTGACTTGTCATTATTTAAGTATAATTTGTTTCTCATAAATAAGTTTGAATAAATAAATTTAGGTTTAAAATAAAAAATTTAATCACATATGTGCCCTAGCAAGGTGGGGAACATAAGGATTTTTTTAACAAAAATGTTTTCTAGATTAATTTTGAAAATCGAATATTCCATGTCAGACTCTAGAGAGATATCGACATGAAACATTGCCCTGCAATTTTTAAAAATGATTTTGAAAATATGAATGCAAGATGACTATCACCAAGGAAATGTGTTAGTAAGATGATAAAAATAGAATGACATCGCATAGAGTAAATCACACATAATAATAAAAGGGAAAGAAGAGGGGTGATCGATATGTATCTCATGATTGTCATCAGTTATTTCAAGTTGACAATTTTAAGGCACGTTTTATCCCAATAATTAATTGAGGCTTAAAATGATTTAAATCATGACAAGTTTAAAAGAATGAAAGAAAGAGAAATTTTAAATTTTTAACAATTTTTAAAAAGAGGGGTTGTAGTATCCCTTTGAAAAACGGGGTTGTAGTGTCCACATGGATGAAAATTTTGATAAATTTAGAAAGATAAGCTTAAAAAACTTAGATTGACAAATATTCAATAATTTCTTGGCATTTTGACAAATTATTGATAAAAAGGTGATTTTTTTATTAAAAAAATTAACAAAATTCTATATTAATAAAAATAGGAGTGGCCATGTCTTAATTTGGGTCGAGAGATGTCGATGCATATTTTTAACTCGATGGGGTTGATTGGCTTCACTTAGATACATTCAGATGCCTTAGTGTCGAAATTCAAAAAAATTAATTGATTTTAAAAAAATGTTGAAAGAAGGGATAGCATCACGCTATCCCCATTTCTTATTTTATTATGAACTAATCCTAAGGTTTAGGGGTGGGAAAAGATACCATTGGAAAGATCATTTGACAAGGATTAATATAAAAATATTCTAGAAATCCTAAAAAATTGCTTTCTGGATCAAATTAAATTTTGAAATTAGATCTAATGCATGACTGATAGCACATGTAGGGAGAAGGTGTGACAAATTTTGAAAAATCATTCCTGACTGATTTGGAATGTTAAATTGCAAATGTTATCTATTTGAAAAGATAATTTCATGAAGTTTTAGGAAAAATATTTCAAAAATTCAAAAGAATCATCTGATGACCTGGAATGGCCTAAATAGAATACAAATCATTAATCTAGGGGTTTCATATAGCATAGTTTTAAAAAATCTTAACTCATTTATCCATAATGATCCAAGGGAAAATAAAATACTGTTGAAAAGGTAATTTGATTTCATTTCAATGAAAAATATCAAAAATTTTGTGAAAAATGGTTTAAGGTTCAAAAGTGATTTTTCAAGTCATAATCAATATGCTATCTAGACGAAACGAGGGAGTTTTTGGGGTTTCTCAATTTTTTTGGTCAGAACTTGGGACACAGACATCAAAATGTCCATGGAAAAAAGAATGAGTGACATGGGCTTTATGAGCTTATTTAGATAATCTTAGAGTAGTTTAGGATGATGAAGTAGCCCATTAAGCACAAACAAAAAGGCTCTAGGCAAAAAGATCAAGACACAAAACTTTGGACAATAAAAGAAGCATTTTTATCTTTGAATATAGAACATTTTCCTCAATAACCCTTGAATCCAAGCATAAAACTTAATTTTTCCCCAAGATTAGAAGACTAATGAAGAAAAACCTTAAGTCTATGTTAATCCTCATTTATTAGGGTTAACATGGCCTTAACTTAGGCAGTTTTTGAAAATGATTCTTTTCTACAAACATCAAGCAAGCATCTTAACAAACATGTTCTGAGCTAAATGTGACATTTATGACAATAAACTTAAATAGCATGCCTAGACAAACAAAGATGGTATCTTGACATGTAAATAGTAACAAAAATGAAGGAAAATGACAAAGAAGATGCATGGAAATGATAGCTTCAAGTATCTTAACAAATATATTATAAACTAAATATGACATTCATGACAATGAACATACATAGCATGCTTAGACAGACAAAGATGGTATCTTAACATGTAAATAATGACAAAAATGAAGAACAATGATAAATAAGATGCATTAAAATGCTAGCTTCAAGTATCTTAACAAATATATTATGAACTACATATGACATTCATGACAATGAACATAAATATCATGTTTAGACAAATAAAGATGGTCTCTTGGCATGTAAATAATGATAAAAGTGAAAGAAAATGACTAAAAAGATGCATGGGAGTGCCAACTTCGTGAACAACATCAAAAGTCATGCCATAAAGTATGGTATGAACATGTTTAAACAAGTAAAAGTTTGCTAGAATTTTTAAAACAACATTAAAACATGTTTCTAGGCAAACCAAGCACATAAACATAGCAAAACATGGTAAGAGGGTCAATATAGCACTAAAAATCCTAGATCTACCACAAGCAAGGCCACAAAATGCATTAGAAACCTAGGAATAGGGTCTTGCTCACTTTGATATGTCTCTCTAAAATAATAAAAATGATGATAAAAGAAGAAAATAAGATGAAAAAAGGATAAAAGTTATATCGAGTTGCTTTAAACCTAGCTTTAGCCTTTAAGTAGAAAACTTGTTAACTCTGGGCTCATTTTTTCCTTTTTCTTAGTTATTTAGCAAGAAAAGGGTGGCTAAAATAAGCTTAAGGGATATGCCAACAATAGAGCTAGGTTTGAGATGAAAAAAGGGTGGAATAGAGGGTTTTGAAATATTTTTTTATGGTAGCTTTAAGGTGCTACGAGAATAAAGGTTTTTCCAAAGGATGGTGGTTAAGGAGAGTTTTTGGAGGGTGTTTTTACATGTTAGAAAGTGTTTGAATGTGTATTAAGTCTTTTTTTTTCAGTTGAGCCAATATTGGCTTTGTATGGCTATGTGAATAGTGAAGATAAAATTGAATTAAGTGGCCTTGATCCATTATTTTAGTTGAGCCATGAAAAAGTTCAAGAATGACCTTTTACAAATTGAAGTAGTCAAGTGTATGTCCATTCTTATGGTTATATGGGCCTCAAAATTTTATTAAAACCCAAATGACTCTAATTCCAAGGCCTGGTATGAATTTTGATGATTTTTTATGCCAAAAGCATGTCTCAATTGAATTTTAAGTTTAACAATGCAAGGGTGTGAAAATGGCCTAAATTAGGCAAAAATGCCTTGTAGTATTGATACAAGGCCTCTTGTATCAATACCAGGGACAAATTTTGGCTCCTGGTATCAATACCATGAAATTGGTATGGAGAGCTAAGCTTCCTATATCGATATAGTGAGCCTTGTATTAATAGAAAAAGCAAAAATTTCCTAAGTATCAATACATTTTGGCTTATATTGGTACACATTCCTTTGAAATCACTTTTTTAACTTCACCATAGCCTAGTCCCAATACAAAAGCCCTTTTGTATCAATACTATCACTACATATCCTTTTATCTTTAGATAATCCAAAGCAAGCACACGCGAATTAAAAATATATGGTGGTATGGTTGAGCCTTTGGGTTATCTCTTGATCGAGATTTGAATTAGGCATAGTAATATGAAGGCGAGAGAAACCATCGTGCAAATCATTCATCTAACTAGTCTTGGGAGGCTACCATGAAGTGGCCATAAATTTGGAGTTGCCACCAATCATTTTAGGCTAGGCATGATAGGATGCATATCAAAAACAATATTCCTAGTTATGAAACTTGAAACATCGATTTTAAGGTGGATAAGGTCCAGAGATACGCCGGTTTGGTTCAAAAGTTGGTTACGTGTGGGGAAAGATTAGCACCCTTATAACACCCAAAATCGACACTTGCTAACTATATCTCATTTTGGTTTTGATTTAATCAGTTTCACTTTATCATTATTTTGATATAATCCCTTTCAATACATGAAATTTTGTAAATTTTAGATCCGGGTTTTGTTTATATCACCTATGTTCCCTAGAGATATGGAGAACATAAGGATTTTTTATGAAAAATAATTTTTGAATTAAATTTTAAAAATTCTAATATTTTATCTTAGGCACTAGAGAGATACTGATTTGAGCCATTACCTTATAATTTTTCAAAAATGATTTTAAAATATGAATGCACAATTGTCACTGTAAAAAAGAAACATATTAGTAATATGAAAAAAATATAATAATATCACATAAGAACAATCACACATAAAAACATAAAGAAAAGGAGGGACCATTGGAATGTATCTCGTAATTGTCTTCGATTATTAAAGAATAACCAAGATTACTACTTTAAAACATGTTTGGATTCGGTAGTAACTTGAGGGACAGAAAAAATATTTTGATTAAAATGACTTAGGATGTTTGAGATAAAAATCATATTTTTGATGAAACATGGGTTTGAAGTCTCCCCTTGAAAGGCGAGGTTGGATATCCCTAATGGTGATGGTTTTGAACATTTTGAAAGAAAGTTTTAATCAAACCCCTTTGAAAGTTTTGGGAGAAAGAAAATTTAGACTTTAGGTAAAGAACAGGGTTGGAGTACCCTTCAAAAAGTAGGGTTAGAGTATCCTCTAAGGTAAAAATTTTGGATCTGTTAAAAAGGGTTTTGATTAGTAATTCTAAAAATGTCTGAAAGAGAGAAAATCTAATTTCTAAATAAAAGCAGGGCCAGAGTATCCACTCAAAAATAGGGTTAGAGTATCCCTAAAAATGAAAATTTTAATATTTATGGAGAAATGGAATATTTTGGATAAAAGATATTCTGAAAATAAAACCCAAGAGCTCGAATAAAATTATTTTTTTGGTTTAACCTTGATCTGAGTCTAGATGACTTATATTATATTAGGTAACTTCATAAGGAGTCAATTAAGCATATTTCGAGAAGTTTGAACATCTTGATAAAAGTGACTTCGGAAGTTGGGTTAACCTTAATTGTAAAAATAGGGGACAGCATTGCATTATCCCCCTTCCTGAATTTATTTTGGGTAAATTTGGAGGAATTAGGAGTTGGGTAAGGTACCATTAGAAAGTTGACTTCATAAGGTTTAATATAAAAATCTTCCAAAAATCCTAGAAAATTACTTTCTAAGTGGAATTAATTTTTGAATTTGGTTTTATTTTGACAGTGGTAGCCAATGCAAGGGAAAAGGGCAAAGTAGAATTTGAAAATCGTTTTAGACTCATTTGGTATCGTTAAATTGCAAATGATACCTTTCTAAAAAGTGAATTTCATAGACTTCCTAAGAAAAATATTTAGAAAATTCAAAAGAATCATCTAGTGAGTCAAAATAGCCTAAACATAATACAGTTTGCTAGTTCTAGAGGTTCTAGACAATAAAGGTTCAAAAAATCATAACTCCCTTATCCAGAATGACAAGAGTGCAAACAAGACACTGTTAGAAAGGTAATTTGATGATCTTTCATGCAAAGACATATTAGAATATTCCATAAAAATGTGTTTGGTCTTAAAAACAATTTTTTCATAGTAGAGATATTACTGCCAGAGCCAAAACAAGGGAGTTTTCGATAATTTTAGGCTTCTTGAGACTAGACTTAAGCCAAGGACATCCTAATGTCCTGATAGAAAAAGATAGGTACATGGACATCATGAATTCATTCTACAATCCTAGAGTAGTTTGGGACGATAAAACAACCTATTGGTCATGCCACTAATAAGGGTATTAAACTCAAGATCAAGGCTTAATATTTTAACCAAAAAAGGGTATTTTTCTAGAAAAGCATTTTGTTCAACCATGAATCTAAACCTATAAAGTTTGATTTGCCTTTAAGATTGAAGGACCAATTTAGTGAAAAGATTAAATCCATGCTCGTTTCTATCTATTGGAGGTAGCATAGATTTAACTTGGGGCTTTAAAAGATAGATTTATGGCAGCAAGCAAGCATGCATTTTAACGCAAAAGTTATGAATGAAATGCAACACATATAACAGTGAACCTAAATAACACATTCAAAAAATCAAAGGTGATATTTTGACAGTGGAAGAGGTGGCAAAGTGTTGGATGACGATAAATAAGATGTAGGAGAATGTTAGACTCATAAATAACATCTAAAATCTTGCTATGTATGATGGTACGCATAATTTTAACCAAAGGAAAGCATGCTAGAATTTGCATGCTAGAATTTTTCAATCTTGAGACTTAGAGGTTATGTATCAATACTTTATGGGCTTGTACCGATACTTTTGCTTGAGTATCAATATATTTGGCCAAGAATCATTATTTTAGCTACTACCAAGGTTTGTATCGATACAAACATGTTAAGTGTTGATACCACTCATTAGGTCTAAACCCTCCTGTATCCATATTACAATTGAAAATTTAAATTTTTAGCAGTGTAAGAGCTTGGTATTAATACGTATGCAAGAATATGACTTGCATATATTGATGGCTCTGTGAAATACCTCTTTTTAATCAAAAATAATGAGAAATTAACTTGTTCTTCCAAGGATGCCTAAAATAATTACCTCTGATGCCTTAGATGATGGCCTTCGATGATTTAGGATTCGCAAACAAAATAGATGTCTATAGCTACCTTTTTTGGTCATTGTTGAGTATCAGGAATAAAGCAAAGATAAATAGACACCATTTTTTTGGGGTAGAATGACATTTTTTGAATGCCTGCAAGAATGCAATTTAAATAATTTTGTGTCATGGTAATCATAATACATTGCCAGCAATTTGGATGAAAGTTTCGATAGATTTTTGTAAGTTTTGACCTCCTTACTAGGTTTTTTACTTTTTTTAAGGTTTGACTTCCCTAAATAGGTGCCAGTTAGTGTGGACTTTGGCTTAATAGGTGCCCAAATATTTATGGGTGAACTCGATAAGTGCTTAGCTTTTTGTGGACATACCCGATTAGTGCCCTATTTTTTGAAGATAGACTCGACTAATGCCTGACTCTTTATGAATGACTCAATTAATGCCGTGCTCTTTAAATTTAAACTTTGTTGGTGCTAGCTCTTTGAGGACAAACTCAATTGGGGCCCTGCCCTTTGAGAATATACTTGGTTGTTGCCTTGCTCTTTGAAGATACACTTGATTGGTGCGCTATTTTTTGAGGATGGACTCAATTAGTGCCTTACTCTTTGAGGACTGACTCGACCAATGTCCAGCTCTCTATGGTCTAAATAACAAAAAAGGCATTTAGCTCTTTTAACTAGAAAGGAAAAAAGGCATCAGCTCATTGTAGACTAAAAAAGGAAACAGGCATCCAATTCTTTATGGACTAAAAAGGGAAAAAGATGTCTAGCTTTTTATGGAGTAAAAAGAAAAAAGGCATCCATCTCTTTTTATATTAGAAAGAAAAATGTGTCTAGCTTCTTGTAGACTAATAAAGGTGTATAACTCTTTATGGACTAAAAAGGAAAAAAGGCATCCAGCTCTTTGTTGACTAAAATGAAAAAATGGCGCCTAGCTCTTTATGGACTAGAAAGAAAGATGTGTCTAGGTTTTTATAGACTAAAAAGGAAAAAGAGGTGTCCAACTCTTTCTAGACTAAATAAGATAAAAGATGTCCAACTCTTTATGAACTAAGGTTTTTGTGGACTAAAAGAAAAAAGCATCCAACTCTTTGTGGACTAAATGATATGAATTTAAATACCCTTTCTATGTAGCCTTTTGATTTATGAGCTTATGAGGTCAAGAATTTTTACTTGCAACCTTTCAAAGTTTTTTCGAAAATAAAAAATTGTACCTTAAATTTTTTGTTGGCATGACTTTTATGAACAGGAGTTTGTACCTATTGTATGAATATGCATGAAGACGCAATCATGATGCAAAGGTAATGATTTTAAAATTCAAATTCAGTGATTGATTTTAGTTGTTTCAATCATTTGTTCTTCATCAAGTTTGATAGGGTGATCTCTTTCTACAGATTCACCAAGCTTGTTTAAGATTTGCAAAGATACTAATTGTTAAGGTAGTTTTCAAAAGGTGTGGATGGCCTTTTGATTGTAAAAGGAAAGGAAAGTCCCCATGTTTAGGAAGGTTAAGTTGTGTTTGCTAGCAAGTATAGGAGGTTTTTCTTGTCAATTCTGATTTAAAGGGTATCTTCAGTGGAAACATCTTTAAAGGGGCTTTAAAAGTTTTTAATGAAACATCTTTAAGAGAAGCTTTGAGGTTTTGCTAAAGTATCTTTAAGAGAGGCTTTGAAGGTTTTTAAAGAATCCTCAAGAGAGGCTTTGGAAATCTTTGAAAATATCCTCAAAAAAGGATTTTAAAAGTTTTTGATGAAATATACTCAAGAGAGGTTTCAAAGGTTTTTTGGTCAACACCCTAAAGAGAGGACATGTGATATATGCCATGAATGCCATGTCAGGGTATAAATGCCATCTTATGTGAGCAAGTTTATGATAATGCTTATTATCAAGATGCCCATGCGCATGGAATGATGCACATGCATGTGAGACGACATGGTGAACATTCATGAATATGAATGTGCGAGAATGCGAATACATATGATTGCAAATGCTTGTGGACATGGAAGTGCTACTAGATGTAAGTGGATGCATATCAATGTGAATGCTTATGGATAAGAATACTTAAGAGTCCAAATGCTTATAAGTAAAAATACACTGAGCGTGACTGTTTGTGAATAAGAATTCATGTGAATGCAAAAATTGAATGCATATGCAAGGATGCACATGAGTGCAATTGCCTGTACATGAAAATGCACATGAGTGCAAATGTTCAGGAATGAAAATGAATACAAGTTCAAAGGTAGGCAAGTAAAGATGCGTGTGAGAGCAAAGGTATGTAAGTAAGAATGCATGTAAGTGTAAATGCACATGAATAAGATTTCATATAAGCGTGAAGGTAAGTAAATAAGGATATGAATAAGAGCAAATATAGGTGATGAACTTAGTATGAAAGATAATGCAAAAGAGTGCAAATAAATGTGAATGGAACTGCATAGGAGTGCAAATGAGTAAATGATAATGTATGTGTGGGAATATAAGTTTGAATATGAGTGCATATGCACGTGAGTGTAGAGACTTATGAGTAATAGACATGAATAAGAATGCACATAGGTGCTAATGCACAAGTGCAGATGCATGTGAGTGTGAGTGCTAGTAAATATGGACACATCCATGAGTGAGGATGCATATGAGTGTGATTTTAGGTTAGACAAAATGCATGTGGGTACGATGTTCATGTATGCACATAAGTGCTGATGTTTATGAGTGCAAACACTAATACTAGCCTTTATCGAAATGCATGGGAAGTAATGCAAATGCTAGAGTTGATACTGATGCAACTATGCTTAAAATGAAATGTATATTGATAAGTAAAGCTCAAATACCTATGCAAACATGCATATTTTCATGAATGATGGCATGTATGTTAACAGAGTGCTTAGGGATTAAGGCTATGGCTAGCTCTTTTTTGAATTTAGCTTAATGCTTCGTGATGGTCCTTTTCTTAAAGTTAAGAAGTATTTTAATCCAATTTTGCCCCATAATTGGAAAAACTATTGTTTTTTTGCTCAAAATGTTCATTTAATGAAAACTCACTAGTTAGCGTGATATTCAAATCTCTTGAAGACTGCTGATTTATGGTTAAAAGATTTCCTGAATGGCAACTAAGCCTCTTTGGTAAGGATAAAAAGGCTTGAAAAGGGCTTTGATTAGTTTAAGAAAGTTTTAGGATAAGTGAAATTGATTCCTTATTTTTCTAATCTCACAAATGTACCAGCCCTTATAGAACATGAATTCCTTGAAAACTAAACAAATTTGAAATTCTTTTAAGCCTCTTTGGTGCTTTGACCGATGGAAGGATTGACCATACTGGATTTAGGTTTGTGAGGTTGATCTAGAAAGGTAAGGAATATAATCATAAGAGTTAATCCTTTTAAAGATGATACTTGGGGATGTTCATGGATTTCTTTGGAATAATGGTTTCCTTGTCAAGTTCTCGATAATCTCATGAATGACATTGAGAAATCTTTATTTTGTTTTAGACTACCTGTTTTAGGTTTACACCCTATAACTTCAATCTTTCTATTTTTTATTTTTTTGTTTAATTGCATCATCTTGCTTCTTAAAAAGGCTCAAAATTTATCGAATGAATAATTTCTCAAAAAAAAGGTTTATCAGTTCACATGGCCATTTTTTATCGAAATGGACTTTTCAAAGACTATAATATAGGCAGAGGTTCATGGTTCTAAAAGAAAAGGTATAAAGGCCCAAATATAATGTTTAAAGGTGATTGGATCAATGATCATTTTTTTATGAGGGCATCCACATCCTTGTTTCCTGATCTTCTGTTTCTTTTTCTTTATTTTGCTTTTGTATTTTGATTTTTTTTTTGTTTTTGTTTTTTTTTATTTTCATTTTTTTATCTTTCATTTTTGTGCTTTTGCTTTTAACTTTTTTATCATTTTTTAGAAGGAATCTCAAACTTTAGAAACTTGGTACATTTCCTATTTACCCCTTAGTATTAGTCATTTTGGAGTTATAGAATGTGATAGCTGCCCCCATACTCATTGGATAAGTTTTCTCCTTGCCTACCTAATATGGGATGTAATTTTTTATTAGGGTTTCAGAAGAATGAATTCATTAGGCTCAAAAGGGTAGCAAAGGGAGGTTTTTCTAATTTTTGAGAGGATGATGATAGATGGCTAGTTTTTATCTCAAATGTGACTATGTGAACTGAAGGATTTTTTCCCAAAGAAAGTTCTTTTGAAGATATTTTAAAACTTATAAGCACATGATGTTGCATCAAGTTTTCATTTTCACTTTTTATTTTTTTCAAAGGCATGCTTTAGTTCTCTTTTTTACTCTTTTTCATACCACAAGCTTGGACATGCTCCATTGTAGTTTGCCATTGATGAGAAATCAAATGATTCTAAGGTTCATTGACAATAGAGTTGAGCCTAAGATGTCAAGATGATAAAGGATAACTAGGGACAAGAGCCATGGTGGGTCCCCAAGTTGTGCCTTAAGAAAAGTCTTTAGGAAATAGTTTTAAAGTATTAAAATGAAAGGAGAAACTAAGGACCAAGAGGTCATGGTAGGAACACAAGACTTGCCTTGAGAAAGGCTTTTGGTAAATAGTTTAAAGGTATCAAAATGAAAGGAGATAACTAGGGACTAAGAGGTTATGGCTGGGACATAGGTTAGTTTTATGGTGTTGCCCTAATATGTTATTTGAAAAACTTTTAGGGTTTGGCTTGGTAGCTTGGGTTTTGCTTTGTTAATAAAAAGATTAATGTTTTTCAATACAATCTTGCTACATGTCAAATTACCGTCGATAGGATTCTAGAAAAATATTTGTTTAGTTCCAAAAGGATCTATAAATTCTGAAAGATTGGTCTTTATCACTTCTTGCCTAAGTCGAGGTTTTTATTTGTTCGATGGTTCTAGTATGGCCATATAGCATCATTTAAAACTGACTCCCTAAAGCTTTGGGTCAGTTTTATACATGGAAAAAAAACAAAAAGAAAGATAAGGAATGCAAGTAATCACCGGTATTCTCGAGGCTTTTAATATCATGCTCTCATGGAATACATGATTTAAACTTCAAAACATGTTGATTTCATAGAAGATGACATTTTGAAGACAAAAGCTTTTCACATGAAGCATGCTAAATTGGAATGCCCTTATTGTCCTAGGTTCACACATCTTGTTTCACAGTTGATCAAGATCTAGTTACCCCACTTCAATCAATCATTGCATTTTTCTTTTTAAAGGACCACATTTTTCTATGGAATGACTCATGCACCTTTTGTGATATCTATAAGTAATGGTGTCATGACCTTTTAGGTAGGATGGCTCTAGAGGTTTACAGGAGATTGGTGGAATCAACTAATCCTAGATAAGCCATGGTGTATGATACAAGGATAAGTTTTATGGGAGTTTTGTCTCAACTGCCTTGTTATCTTTTTTGAGCACTTTCTAACCCTTTTGGTTGATGGGTTGGTCCGGTCAAGGTCATGGGTACTGAATGGTATGCTGGAAGAGATGCCAGTAGGTAAAAACTTGAGTAAGGGTTTAACGTAACAGTACCCCCAGCAGGGTGAACCATTTGGCTTATGGCATAAGATGGAAAATGATAAAACCCTTTGTCAACTACCCATCAGAGATCAAGGCTTGGACCTTTTCTCTTTCATATGTAGTTATTTTTCTTCCCTTAGTGTGGGGTAGCTCATCTTTTTTAAGTTTTCAACTTTTGATGGCATTCTCAATCATTCCCTAGACATTACCACATCAGTGAAGTTTCTTGTGGCATTCCCTATGAGCTTGCCATAAAAAGCGCATGTAGTGTTTTCATAAAGTATATGATCATCTCTTTCTCATTTAATATAATAGTGGAGTACTTGTGTCGCCTCTTCCTTCCATCTTTGGGTATATTGCTTGAAAGTCTCAGTGTCTTTTTCTCCATGTTTCTTAAAGATAACCTATCAAATGCCCAATAATAAACATGCTTGTACTAGTCTAAGAAGGCCTTGGCAAGATCAACCCATGTTTAGATCTTAGCTCTTTCTAGTTCATTGTACCATCGAACGGCTACCTCAGTCAGACTGTCTTGGAAGTAGTGAATCAGAAGTTTCTCATTCTCTTTATACCTAACCATTTTTCAGTAATACATTAGAATATAGGCAGTCGAAACCATGGTCTCATTATACCTTTTGAACTCAGCTACCTTAAACTTGGATGGAATGATAAGGTTGAAAACTAGGCCCAAAAATTAGGGGTCCACTATTCCAAATTTGTCATTCTCCTCGATTGCACTGAGTCATTTTTCTAATAGTTGGTATTTGTTGAGATCTTTTGTAGTTTCTAAAGAATGGGTGCCTTTAGGTTCTTTTTGCTCTATAGGGTCATTTAGATTGAGAATCGATGGATATGTTAGGGAAGATTTAGTGCTTGCCCCAAGAAATCTAGGATACATAGGTGCAACAACCAAATTAATGTGGATAACCAGGTGCATCGATGAAATTGGTGTTATGTGAGGTTATTGCTCTTAGTCTGCACCCTTTTAGATAGGTGTGACTCCGATGCCACCAATGAGGTGATCTTCTAGATTGTTGACCCTTTCACGATATCTGTTGCATTAGCTTACCCTTTTTCTTTTATAAAAACTGATAGCATCTTTATCAACCTGACTATCTAGGATAATCGTTCTTCATTTTTATGAAGCATGCACTCTTGATCTTTTTTATGCATGAGCTCTAATCTCCCAATTCTAGCCAAATGCTTGTCTCCCATGATTATCTATGTTAGTTAACCTTGATACCTCTCAAAGGACTATAAAGCTTCTTTTACAAAAGTTCTGGCATTTGTGCAGGCCACCACTCTATCCCTAGGTTCATGTATCATGCGTTGATGTGTATATGCAGTATATGAATGAGTGCAATAAGGATGTTAATGTAAAGTGTGAAAAGATGTCCCAAGCATGAAAATGTTATCATGGAAATCTACCTTTAGGGTTGCAAACAGTATTAGGACTGGCACTTGGAATATATGAATGCACCATGTCACATCCCTAGTGCACCGCCATGGTAGAATGGCTCCTGGGGAAGCAATCTATACGAATGAAAAAATTATGCCCAAACCTTATTGAGGAAATATGGGACCGATGAAACAAGGAGCCTTTAGGCATTATGGTGTTTGTTCACGATTGCCCCATATCAATGGTCTTTACATGTTTGGTGCAAGACATAATGCATGAGACATGAACATGAGGAACAATAAGGCAGTGACAGACTAAGAAATACTTGCCAAGAATAAAAGAAAGAAAGCAACAAAAATAAATGATAAAATTTGCCCTGTTAATAGGCATTATGATGCTTTGGAATGGCCCTAGAAGGTCAATGGAAGAATCCCTCTTCCTTTTGTGGCATAAAACAATATTGGCAACAAAATGACATGTCCAAGTCAAAACCACATGATGACATAGCATTTTTTGGGGTTAAAACTAGTGATCCAAGTAATGGTATTTGTTCATCATTACCTAGGGGTGGTTAGTACCAAGCCATTAATCGAATAGCATTACAACTTAATCAAATTAAATTCAATTTCCTTGAAGGCAATACTGAGCCTTAAGGGGAATTTAGATGATAAACTTTGCATGCCATTGTCTACAAGAGTGTGATATTTGTTGCCATTGGTTAAATAGCATAACAACTCAACCATGTTAAATTTGCCCTTGACGGGGTGACACAAAACCTTTCAGGCATAATTGACTAATTAGGTAATGATTTACATCTATTGTCACTTATTGGCAAACATGTGTTGAGCCATCAATTAGACAACATAACGGCTTGAATGGGTCATTGGTTTCAAAGCAACGAGAGGGCTTTAAGAAAAATTATTAGTGAGAACATGTGTGTTTCCCCAAAAGGAAAAATAAACATCAGCCATCTGTTAGATAGCGTAATGGCATGCCCTATGATCTATCAAGGGGAAAAAAAATGCGGGTGACAACGTATGTTCATAATCGTGCCTACGTAAAATAACAGTATAAAAGAGCAAAAGGTATAAGTGTTTCCCCTAGTGAACCTATTCTCCAAGTTATTCTAACAATATTCCAGTATGGTTTGCATGGTTTGGCTCATAGGGTTTAGTATGTGGGTTTAAGTTGATGCCTAGATTGATATCCAAAACACTTATTCATCTGGTAAGGACAGTCGAGGCACCCCGATCTTGCACCCATCATAGGTTTGATGGAATGAGTTCAATCTAGTTGATGTATTTCCTTATGCAAATGCAGAGGGGCACTCACGAGAGACATAGGTAATTTAAACCCTAGAAGGTCTTTCCATGCTTATACAAAGGGGTACTCATGAAGGTGAATAACTTATTTCCTCCTACTAATTGTAATGTTAACCTTACCATGGAGTTTGGTGGGAATCTAATACAAATACAGTACACAGTGTGTGTCTGGGAAACAATCAAACCTTCTATTTACTCTGATATTTTTATACTTATATGAATCGGTATCTATTTAGGAATAGAATAGTCTTGATAATCACAAGATAACAATGACAAAAGGTAAAAGGTTAGATGATAAAAATAAAAGAGGATTATAGTTAAATAATGAAGGAAATTGAAAATCCAAGAATTTAATGATACATAGCTAGTCATAGGCCTAACTCTCTAAGTCATCCTAGTGGAGTCACCAAACTATCACCATGTACCCCTTTATCTTTGGACAATCTAAAGCAAGTGCTTGCGACTTAAAAATATATGGTAGTGTGGTTGAGCCTTTAGGTTATCCCTTGATCAAGATTTGAAGTTTACGTAATGATATGAGTGGGAGAGAGACCATCAGGCAAATCACCCATCCAACTAGTCTCGAGAGGCTACCGTAAAGCGGCCATAAATTTGGAGTTGCAATCGATCATTTTGTGCTAGGCATGATCGGATGCCTTTAGAAACAATATTACAAGTTAAAAAACTCAAAACATCAATTTTGAGGTCTACGAGGTCCAAAGATTTATCGTTTAGGTTTGAAAGTTGGTTACACATGGGAAAGGATTAGCACCCCAAGATGCCTAAAATCAGTACCCGCTAATTATATCTCACTTCGTTTTTGATTTATTTAGTTTTATTTTATCATTATTTCGATATAGTACCCTTCAATGCATGAAATTTTGTAAATCATAGATTCAGGTTTTGAAAGAAGCACCCTAGAGATGTGGAGAACATAAGGACTTTTTATGAAAACAATTTTTGGATTAAATTTGAAAATTCAAATATTCCATGTCAGGCACTAGAGAATACCAATGCAGAACATTGCTTTGTAATTTTTGGAAATGATTTTAAAATATGAATGCACAATGGTCACTACTAAAGGGAAATATGTTAGTAATACGAAAAAAATATAATCATATCATATAACAATAGTCACACACAAAAACATAAAGAAAAGGAAGGACGATCAGAATGTATCTCATAATAGTTTTCGATTATTGAAGAATAACTAGGATGACAACTTTGAGACATGTTTGGATTCGTTGGTAACTTAAGGGATAGAAAAAATGTTTTGATTAAAATAACATAGGACATTTAGGAGAAAAATTAGATTCCTAGTGAAAATTTTGGAAATTTTGGAAACGAGTTAGAGTATCCCCTTAAAAAGTGTGGTTAGAATATCTTTTAAGGTAAAAATTTTGGCTATGTTAAAAAAGGGTTTTGATTAGCAGTTCCAAGAATGTTTGAAAAAAAAGAAAATATAAGTTTTGAATGAAAACAGGTTTAGAGTATTCCCTTGGAAACTGAGGTTGGAGTATCCCAAAACAAAAATTTTAATATTTATGGAGTAGAGGAATATTTTAGATAGAAGGTATTTTAAAAACAGAACCCAAGAGCTTGAATAAAATTATCTTCTTGTTTTGACCATGATCTGATTCTGGATGACTTGTGTTATATTAAGTGACTTCATGGAGAGTCAATTAGGTACACTTCGAGAAGTTTGAATGTCTCGATAAGAGTGGTTTGGGAAGTTGGGTTGATTTTAATTGCAAAAACAAAGGACAACATCATGTTGTCTCCCTTTTCGAATTTGTTTCAGGTAAATTCAGTGTTTATTAAGAATCGGGTAAGGTACAAATGGGAAGGTTACTCAATAAGGTTCAATATAAAAATATTTCAATAGAAAATCACCTTTTAGGTGGAATTAGTTTTTGAAGTGGGTTTATTTTGACGCTGGCAGCCTGTGCAGAGGAAAAGGCATAATATACTTTGGAAAATCATTTTGGACTCACTGGTATCGTTAAATTACAGGTTATACCTTTCTAGAAAGGGAATTTCATAGACTTTCTAGGAAAAAATTTAAAAATTTAGAAAAGTCATATGGTGGACCGAAATAGCCCAAATAGAATGCAGTTCACAGGTTCCAAGGGTTTAAGATAGCGAAGGTTCAAAAAATCATAACTCCCTTATAAAGGGTTATAAGACACCATTATAACGGTAATTCGATGCTTTTCTAGATACTAGAAAATTCCATAAAAATTTGATCTCAAAAGTAATTTTTAATGGTGGAAACAGTGTTGCTAGAGCCAAAACAAAGGACTCTTTCGCTAATTTCAGGCTTTTCAAGACTAGACTCGAGCCAAGGACATCCGAATGTCCATGATAGAAAAGGATAGGTGACATGGGCATCATGAATTCATTCCATAATCCTAAAGTAGTTTAGGACAATGAAACAACCAATTGGCCATACCATTAATAAGGTTATTTAACTCAAGATCAAGGCTTAATATTTTAACAAAAAAAAAGGCATTTTTCTAAGAAAACATCATTTTATTCAACCATGAATCTAGATCTAGTAAGTTTGATTTGTCCCTATGTTGTAACGTGGCCCTGATACAAATCCTAACCAATCCGACTTAAAATGGCAAATGTATCCATTGTTTCTATATAAATATTTTTTTTAAATTTTTAGGTTTCCATATCTTGGGGATTAAGTTATCGAGATGAATCTCTCCCTCGAGTTCTCTAAATAGTCATTATGAAATGACCATTGATTTGGAGTTACTACCAGTCTTATTTTAGCTACGAGAGACTGGACACCTACTAGAGTTTATATTTTCGAGGGCTACGAAACCCATGAAAACAAACTCCAATGTTTGCGCTCACACCATAACTCACATGAAAAGATTCGGGAGTCGATTACAATTATAAGTAAGGATCGATCTTCTCATGATGCTCGGTAATCAGTACCTTATTAATCGCATGTTAACTTAAATTTTGATTTTATTTGGTTTCAATATTTGATATTTAATTATAATTCCCTTAATATTTTATTGAAGAAATTTATTATTCAAAGAAAGTCGGGTTTTAATGCTTTTGGAAATCAAAAAATTATTCATACCCTTCTGGGGAACCAACTGGACACGAATTCTCCATTGTATCCTACTAAAGAACCATGCAGAATATGAAAAGTTTTCTTTTTTGGAAATCGAAAAATCATGACTTCCTATTTGAAAAGGATATGTCGCTATTAAAATAATATGTAAAATTCCTCACATATTCTGGTAAAAATCTTATATATTAATTTAATTAGGAGACATTGCCTTATTCATAAAAATAATTTTATTATTAAAAGATACAGACTCTATGACCTAGAAATAATCTAATATGATGAACCTATTCAATGTGTACTTTCAATGTGAAAGTATCATAGTACTCATATAAGATTTGATTCTAATGCAAAATTATGAAAATACCCCTAGGGTATACCTTTAGTATGAAAGTATCCCTGAAACCCTTAAAGGACTCAAAAATGATTGGAAAAAAGGTGAACCTATCCTAAATATACACTTTCGGCCTAAAAACAATCTAATGGTTATTTAAGACTATACTCAAAGAAAAATTATGAAAATACCCTTAGATAGACTTTCGACATGAAAGTATTCTGTAACCCTAATGGACCTTAAAATGATCTAGGAAGGCTAAACTAATCCTAAAAATTCACCTTCAGCATAAAAGCACCCATATGAAGAAAATTACTAAAATGCCCTAGGTTATACCTTTTACGTGAAAGTATCTCGATAACCCTAATTGACCTTAAAATGACCTTGGAAAACTAATCCAACCCTGAACATTCACATTGGTGTAAAAGCGTACAAGTGAGCAAAATTACCAAAATGTTCCTAGGGTATACCTTCGACATGAAAGTATCCGGCAACCTAATAGACCTTAAAATGACCTTAGAAAGACTAAACCAATCCTAAAATATTCACCTTTGGCATAAAAATGTCCAGTGAGTAAAATTACCAAAATATCTCTAGGGTATACTTTCGACATGAAAGTATCCCGGTAACCCTAATAGACCTTAAAATGATCTAGGAAGGCTAAACTAATCCAAAAATTTGACCTTCGGCATAAAAGCATCTTGATAAAGAAAATTATCAAAATGCTCCTAGAGTATACCTTCGATGTGAAAGTATCCTAGTAACCCTAAAGGATACGAAAATAACCTTAAAAAGGCTAAACAAATTCTAAATATTCACCTTTGGTGTAAAAATATCCCAGTGAAAAAATTATGAAAATGCCCCTAAGGTATACTTTTGACATAAAAGTATCTTATTACCCTAATGGACACTGAAATGGCCTTAAAAAGGCTAAACGAATTCTAAACATTCACCTTTGGCACTAAAGCAGCCTAGTGAAGAAAATAACGAAAATGCCTATAGGGTATACCTTTGATGTAAAAGTATCCCATCACCCCTAATGAACACTAAAATAACCTTAAAAGACTAAGCAAATTCTAAACATTCACCTTTGGCATAAAAGTATCCTAGTGAAGAAAATTATGAAAATACCCTTGGGGTATACCTTCGACTTAAAAGTATCCCAGTAACCCTAATGGACACTAAAATGACCCTAAAAAGGCTAAACGAATTCTAAATATTCACCTTGGCATAAAAGCATCTTAATGAAAAGATTACGAAAATACCCTTAGGGTATACCTTCGACATAAAAGTATCCCGGTACCCTTAATGGACACTGAAATGACCTTAAAAAGGCTAAACGAATTCTAAACATTCACCTTGGCATAAAAACATCCTAGTGAAAAGAATTACTAATGCCCTTAGATAAACCTTCGACATAAAAGTATCTCGTTAGCCCTAATGAATATTAAAATGACCTTAAAAGGCTAAGCGAATCCTAAACATTCAAATTTGGTATAAAAGCATCTCGATTACTATCTAGGACTTGATTTTAAGAAAATTACCAAAATACCCTTAAGGATTGCCTTCGACATAGAAGTATCTTGGTAGCCCTAATGAACATTAAAATGACCTTAAAAGGCTAAGAGAATCCTAAACATTCAAATTTGGCATAAAAGCATCCCCGTTACTATCTAGGACTCGATTTTTAAAAAGTTATCAAAATGCCCCTAGGGTTTACCTTCGACTTGAAAGTGTGTCGGTACCCTAATGGACACTAAAATGACCTTAGAAAGCCTAAACGGATTCTAAATATTCACCTTTGGCATAAAAGCAACTCGATGAAAAAAAATTACGAAAATGTATTTCGGGTATACCTCTGACATGAAAATATCTCGGGACCCCTAATGGACACTGAAATGACCTTAAAAAGGCTAAATGAATTCTAAACATTCACCTTTGTCATAAAACATCCGATAAAGAAAATCACTAAAATGCCTCTAAGGTATACCTTCAACTTAAAAGTAACCCGGTACCCCTAATGGACACTAAAATGACCTCAAAAGGTTAAACGAATCCTAAAAATTCAACTTAGGCATAAAAGCAACCCAGTTACTATCTAGGACTTGTTTAAGGAAAATTACCAAAATGTCATAGGGTTTACGTTTGACGTGAAAGTATCTTGGTACCCTAATGAAAACTAAAATGATCTAAAGCAAATGAATTTAGTCTAAGTGGAAAAACTAAAATTTTAATTTTGACTTCTAACGTAAAATTTGTAGGTCAGCCCCTAAATTTTGAAAATTACATTTTGTATCCTTCGGAAGACCAAACAAATACAAAAAGTTTTGAAAATTTTTGTATCCCTACAAAAGGCCAAATATGATAGAAATCTTTACAGCCGGTAAAAGGTCTAATTTGCCCTTTAAATACTAAAACTACTATTTAGTCCCTAAACTTTTTTAAATTTTCATTTTAGCCCCTACATGATGAAATAACCAAAATCACACAAAATACTGAAAAATATAGCAAAAATGCCAGCAAGAATTTGGCCAAACACCTTGGCCTTAAAACAAAATTTTTTCTATATTTTGCAAAATAGCCCCTAAATCCCCTAAATTTGCATTTTGACCCTTAAATAAAAAAATCATAAAACATCACCAAAAAAATCATCAAATCATCCAAGAATTAACCCAAAAATCATGGACAAAAATCTACATGAGGGCTCGACCAAGCACTTTTCGCCATAAAACATGATTTTTGCATATTTTGCAATTTAGACCTTAAATTTTCTAAAATTACGAAATGGCCCCTAAAATGTTAAAATCACCTAAAACATGTTCCAAAACACACAAAATAGTTTTCTAATAGCTTATGAAGCTCTCGATCGAACCAAAAAGGCATACAAAAAAGTTTACATATTTTATGATTTAATCCTTAAAGTTTTTAATATTTACAAAATAGGGTAAAAATCATACAATCAACACAAAAGTATGCATAAAATCATCACCAAAAATTCCTATTAAATTCAGCCAAGTGAAAAAAACAAACTATCATTAAATATTTTCTTAACACAAAATGATAAAAACAACCATGAATAAATATCATCAACTCAAATACAAAAATAAAATCATAAAAAAAATAAATATATGAATATGTAAATTAACATAATAACATAAAAATATTAAGAATAACAACATAAACATAAACAAATATGTACAACACAACTAAAAAAAAGGCATAACATAAACATTTCGTCAACAACAACAATATTTCATTAAAAAAATAAGCTTTAACTAAAAATAAATAAATATGACAACAAATATATAAAAAAATTGTTCATTGTCAACATATTAGCCTTTCAACATGGATAAAAATCCATGAGCTTAACATGATTTTGACTCACAACAAAGAAGAAAAATGATGGTAATAAGCAAAAATTACAAGATTTCTGCATGAAATTACCTTGAAAGGCTTGAAAACTTAAAACCCATGAGAAACTTTAAGAAAAATATCTAAATTTAGCCATGGAAATCCTTAGCAATTTATGAAACTTCTCCCATTGTTTTTCAAGATGGAAGAATTGGTTAAGAAAGAGGTGGTGGACCTTTTGCCATTGGGTTTTTCCTCATTTTCTTTCATTTTTTTCTTTCATTTATTACATGTAATAATTTCTTAATTTTTTGATTTTTTGATTTGATTTGTTTGAGATGTGATTTGATTTTTGACAAATTGATTAGATTTAAATTTATAACTCTTGTCTCCTTGTGATGTCATGGATGATATCATTGATTTCTGTAGATATTTTGTGTGATATTTGTATATAATATGTAAAATATGCCGTAAAACTTAACTATAATAACTAAATTATAAAAATTAAAAAATATGTTTTAAAAGAAAATTTTATATAATCAATTTAATTCAATTTAATAATAAATTTTTTATTTACGAGGAAAACATTAAAATAAAAAACTTGCAAAATTTTACAAGAAAAACCATTTATTAGAAAAAATTGTTACATGTAAAAAAAAATGAAAAATTTATAAAATAAATTGAATTTTGAAAAATTGATTTAATGTGAACTAAACAGCAATATTTGAAGAATTTTAAAAATTATAAACTTAAAAAAAATCCTACCGAGGAAATTTACGGAGTAAAAAAATTCATATCTCAATAATAGGAAAAATTCTAAAAGTCATTAAATAAATGAAAATTTTCAAAACTGATTTAATATGATTTAAACAATAATATTTCAATAATTTTTGAAAATTATAAATTCAAAAAAATCCTATCGGAAAAATTTATGGGTTGAAAACTTTTTATCTCGATAACAAAAAAAATTTTGAAACTCATAAAATAAATTAAATTTTCCAAAACTGAACCAATATGAATTAAATAATAATGTTTAAAGAAATTTAAAAATTAGAAACTCAAAAGAATTCTCACCAAAAAATTTTACGGAGTATAAAACCTATCTTGGTAAGAGAAAAAATTTCAAAACTCTTAAAATAAATTAAAATTTTTAAAACTGATTTAACATGAATTAAATAATAATATTTAAAGAATTTTAAAAATGATAATCTGTAAAACATATTTCTAAAAAAATTACGGAATAGAAAACTTTATATTTCAAAAACAGAAGAATATTAAAGGAAGAATGCAAAACTGATAAAAAAGGAATTTTCTAAAATGACTTACTATGAATTAAATAATAATATTTGAGGAATTTTAAAAAATATATGTAAACGTAGAAAAATCTTCCCGAAAAGATCTTCATATTTCTAAAACGAAAAAAAATTCTAAAATTCATAACAAATAAATGAATTTTAAAAAACTAATTTAATTGTTGTTGAATGTGAATATTTCAAGAATTTTAAAATTCAAAGCTTGAGAAAATTACATCAATAATTTTACAGATAACGAAAAGTTCGTATTCTAAAATTGAGAAAATTTCCAAAAAATAGATTAAAAATTATATAAAATGAATTAAATAAAACATATTATTCAAAATATTAATTTATAAAATGGTAAAAATGAAAAGTTGGAATTCAAATTTTTAAATAATTTGATCAGAAATAATTTTACGAGTATAATACTGTGAAAAATTCAAAACTAATTAAAAAAAATAGAGCAACTTGACACCTTGTGGTATAAGATTCCAACACAAATTTTTCCTTGAATGTTTATAGTTTTTTGGAGTGCATATCAGCATAAATACCCCACAGGTATCGGAAAAAATATACGAAGGTCAATTTCTCAAATTTAACAAAAATTCTAAAAAAAATTCCTAAAAATAGAAAATTTGACTATGATATCATCCGCAAAAAATATATTTTCAAAATTTGAAAAGAAATTATTAAAAAATAAATTTTCTCTTAAATATTCATTTTGTATATCCGAAAGTAGAGATCAAAATATGAATTTTTTTTGTTACGTGAACTTACGACTGTTTAAATTATGACTAAAAAGGTCTTGAAAATCTCTTGGTCATCTGACAAAGGTCATTCCAATGAGGATGGCCATAAGTTCTCAGTCTCAAATATTTAGGATTATTGAAAAAGAGACCTAGACAAAATTACGTGTCTACAACTGCCTCTCTTTGACCGTTGCTGAGAATAAAAAATAGAGCAAAGACCAAATAGACATAATTTCATTTAGGTCATTAAATTTTGAAAAATAAACTAAACTAAAAATGAAAATAAAAGCTAACTAGTACTAAAGAGAAATCTTAAATTAAACAGTGACTACGGTAAGACCTAAGTGACAAGGAGTTAACTAGATAAAACCATGCTGGCCAATAAATGAGAGAGGTTGATTGGGGTCTTCCTCTTGTTGGTCCAATTATGATACCCATTTTACAATTACAACTCAATAGGTCTTTAATTAGGGTTTTAAACAAGGATTGTGTCAACTTTGAACTTTTTTTCAAGTTAATTCAGTGATTTTTTTCTTAAAGAAATAAAATAACATGTCACCGACACCAAACACAAAAGAAAAAAATGAGAGAACTTGGTCTCCTGGTTAATTCAATTTTGAACTTGGAAATTGTTCAATAACTAAACTTTTATTTGAATTATGAGTGTATGAATTGGTCTTAAATAAGCAAAGAAAATTTTTGGGTTAATTAAAAAAATCCAAGATATTGGTTTTATTTTTTTAACTAGTCATTTATGATACCATATATGACTTTCTACAATTGAATAAAAGGAGGTCGAATAAAACTTTGGGTAACCAAAAATGTCAAAACCAATTAAGTTTAGTTGGAAATTCATTTAATATTGACATTTGACACGATCAAAACAAGGGGAACACAATAGTGATTTATAATCAAGAAAAAATTATTTTCCCTAATTATTTTCCCCTTTGAATTTTTTATCAGGAAATAGTTAAGTCTAGACCTCTCTTATTTTCTTTTCTTATTTTTTTCTGCCTACCTCATGCTTGCACACATAAGACAAGATGTTTCCCCATTAGCACATGCGGTTCGAGTTGAGAAGGCATGAGATATATATTAGCCTGAGACAAGCCCAAAAAAGATGTCACTTGAGTGGTCACGTGCTTCTTTTGAGTTATTTAGAAAGGAATCAATGTCAAGGCCTTTCACTCAACCTTTTGTTGAGTTCATTTTCAAAGGTTTGAGGTTATTTCTGAATTAAGATGATGGGTTCTCTTTGATAGGTGACTATCTTTGTTAATTTATGAGCAATTTTTAGGCTTTTAAGCCTACCCCATCATATTATTAAAGACTAAAAAATCATTCAAAAAGATGAAATTTTAAAGAGCTTCCTAGGAACAGCTCGACAGCCTAGATAGCTATGTTTGATCAAAATAGACTTTGTTAGGTACATAATATAGGCCATGGTTCGGGGTAAAAAAGGATAAATAGGCCCAAATAAAGTGTTTAAGGGTAATTGTATCAAGGATCAGTTCTTTTTAGAAAGAGTTGACTTTGGCATATCTTTCAAGATGAATAAATCTTTATTCTTTAGCAACTTTTGTTTTTTTATTTTTCTTTATTTTTTTCTTTCTTTAAAACTTTCATCATTCTTTATTCTGAAAGAACTTGAAATTTTCGTCATTCTTCACTTGGAATAGTTGAACTTGAAATTCAAACTTTCTTCTTTATTCAAAATTTACTTTATGACATTTAACTTGTTCTTCTTATAACTTTACAATAGAATTTTCCCCTTCTAATCTTGAAGCTTTGTTTCAATTGCCCCCCAATGTAGAGGGTGATCCTTGATTAGGGTTTAGAGAAAGAAAATAAACTATCAGGCTCAAAGGGGACTGCAAAGGGAATAATTTTCTATATTTAATAAAAGATAAAAGATAGAGAAAGAAGGCCATTTTTTATTTCAAACATAGCCATTTGAATTGGTCAAGTATTTCGCTAGGAAAAAAAAGGTTATTTTTTAAAAATCATTTTGAATACTTCAATAACATGATGTTGCACTCAATAAAGGCTTAAGATATGCCCTTTAATATGATTGGCTTCATAGCCACCAACGATTAGTTGAGCTTATAAGAAAGAAAATTAGATTGGCTTGGAAATGATCTCAGATCTCATATCTTATGTATCAAAAATTGGTTTGAAAAGGTTTTGTTCCATAGGAATAGGAGATTTGGGCTTATGTTACTCTCATTCTTCCTGAATTGAGGATTTGGAAAAGTATCATGAAAGTTATGGCAAAAAATTATCAAAATAAGGGAAATCTTAAAACTCTATCATTATTTTAACACATGTCAAACTATCGATATCAAAATCTTTTAGGAGCATAACCTATTTGTTCAACCTTCAAGGAATCCATAGAAAAGAACTTTTGGGTATGAAAAGTCTATAGTGATGAAAGGTCTATAGCTGAATGATTGGGAGAATTATATATTTAGAAGTGAAAGACCTTTCTAAGAGAGCTCAAATTGATGGTGATCACCTACCAAAGAAAAATTTTCCAAAATGTTCTCATTATCCTAAATATTGGAAATCATTATGAACAAAATTCATGGTTAGTGAAATATGCATGCTATTTACAAATCAAAATTCATTTCAAAAGAAATGTACAAAATTTTGAAGTCGAGATAGAAAGTGCCCCTGATTGGCATACTACCAAAAGGTCGACAACGTTTAGACCAATCATCGATGATAAACATCCTCTAACTTCAAAATTTTGCTAGATTGACATCTTTGAAGATCGAGTTGTAAATCAGCTAGTGGAACATTAAAGGGTGTATCAAACTCTAAGTTCACAAGCTTAAAAATTCCATAAAATGCATGGTTATTTCTTGTCATCTCACTCATGCCATGAACACAGCCATTATATGGGACTTGATTACTTACTAGATTCTTTAGTAGAAAAGATGAATCTAAAAGCTCATTGCATGGTAAAGAATCATCGAAGTAATTTAAGTTGGAATTTACAGTAGCCTATGATCTCTTACCGACCATGCTGATACTCTGAATTATCTTCACATTGAATAGCATGCATTAGTTGATGGAATCCTTAGACAAAAAGTGATACAACCTAGTGCTCAAATTATACCACCTTGGGTAAGGAGTTTTCCAAGTTTTGTTGGAATGGTAGAGATTATCTGATTCTATTAAGGTTGTTGAATAATGAAAGGTTAAGGTTGAGGACACCGTCCGAATGGATTTCCTTGTTTTCTCAACTTCTTAAGGTCTTATTGGCTATGATAGAATTCCTTTCTCATCCCACATATGCTACCTATCGCCCCTTGGTTAGAATGAATGTATATTATGGCATCAGCTTCCATATACTAAACACCATAAAGTGGTTGCCTTTCAACTTGCACTTCCTTGGATCCCAGTAGAAGTGTTGGTAATACCTTCTAACTGTTAGTAAACTGGGTTCCTTTGAGTGGTTCCATCGAACTTAAAATTTGTGCTTGCATTTTGCTTCTTGTTGTATAGTATCTTCCATTTAGTGATTTGTTATTTCACCTTAAAATACAAAAAACTTAAATCAGTTTGCATGAATATGTATGCATCTTGATAGTATTAATCTTTACTAACACCCTAGTATGACTATCAATGAATGGAAAAATTACATAAAAATGAGCAAATGAATGAACGAATGCATGAATGAGTGAATAAATAATTGAGTAAAAGGGCAACATTTAATGAAATAGATTGGATGTCATAAAGTTAACTAAGAACTTGATATAAAGATTATTGTAGAAGCAGGAATATAAAAAATTCAAGTATTGCTTCATAAGCCATAATTCTCTAACTTATCCATTGACTGTGGGCATACATAGATATATTTACAAGATTCAAAAGCAAAGTAACAAAAAGAAATGATCTTGCATGCACTACATTTTCCTAACGTGTTAGTGTTTCTAAGGGATTTTTGCAAACCCTGATAATTCATTTTTTAACCCTTATATTTACAAAATTTGGCAAATAGCTTAAAAAAATTATCTTCGAAATCATTTCATTGCCTATGCATTCTAGTACTTCTAGTAACATGATCTTTTTTCTTTTCTCCCTTTTTTTATCCCATATAAGCCCTCAACAATTTTCATTAGTCTACTGAGTAGATTTTTCATTCCAAGAACTTCATGATCGAACTCTTTTTAGATGAACTCTAATGTGCTGACCCTTGCTTCTAAATTATCTCCCATATCTTGATCCTTGAAATACAATAAATGAAATGAATTAGTACATTACAAAAATTATGAATGCATGAACAGATAAGAATGTGAACTTTGAAAATGCATGAATGAATTTAAAAATTTCCAAGCGATATATATAAATGCGATGCCAAAACTCCTTTGTAATATAACAAGTTAATGAGAATAAAATATATCATAATAACACAACATACACTTATTAATATTAAGAAAATCAAATTATAAGAGTAAAGGGTTAGAATCATTCCCCCATGTGTACTTATTTTGTTAATTGCTAGAACCGGGTATGGCTCTAACGAGGTGAGTCTCTTATAGCTCATTACATGAGGTTTGGGTTAGACATCTAAATAGGTTCTTGAATTCTTCCCCAAGTCTGAAAAGAACTGATGAGGTACCTTAATCCTTACCCATCATGAGTTTATGTTAGAAAGGGCTCAATTCAAGTGGGAGTATCTTCTATGGCCATAACAAGGCTAACACCTTGGGTAGGCATAGGAATTTACACCCGGTAGGCTTTTCACTAGCCTAGACAAAGGCTAACACCTTAGAAGGCAGAGCTATTTTGCCTCCTCCTAAAATATTGGGTACGTATGCCCCTTCTGTATATATGGAAGAGAATTTAATGCATATGCATCTACACAGTGTGTGCGGGGAAACAACTTACCTTTTATGACTTGACACTTTCAAAAATAATAAAAACCCCTATCCCAAATTCCCTTAAAAAATAATGCTATAAAGGAAACAAAAGGGTTAGTGAAACATATGAAGAATATATACTAAAATTGATAAGTCAAAGATACAATGAAAAAAATTTATTTTGAAAATATTGGGAATTATAGTTAAATATTGGTTGAAACCAAATTAATCCAAATTTAGTTAACACGTAATTAATTTTAGGCCTGACTCTCTAGCTATCCCCTGTGGAGTCGCCAAGCTGTCACAATGTGGCTTTGAAATGAATCCTGACCAAAACATAGAAAATAGCCCCTGAAATGTTAAAATCGCCTAAAACATGTTCCAAAACACATAAAATCAGTTTTCTAACAGCCTATGAAGCTTTCGACCAAACAAAAATGGCAAACAAAAAAGTTTACATATTTTATGATTTAATCCCTAAAATTTTTAATATTTACAAAATAGGCTAAAAATCATAAAATCATCACCAAAAATTCCTAATAAATTTAACCAAGTGAAAAAAAAAACTATCATTAAATATTTTCTTAACACAAAATCATAAAAACAACCACGAATAAATATCATCAACTCAAATACAAAAATTAAATCATAAAAAATTAAATATATGAATATGTAAATCAACATAATAACATGAAAATATTAAGAATAACAATATAAACCAAAACAACTATATACAACACAACTAACATTCATCATCAACAACTATATGTCATTTAAAAAAATGAAGCTTTAACTGAAAATAAATAAATATAACAACAAATATATAGAAAATTGTTCATTGTCAGCATGTTAACCTTTCAACATGGATGAAAATCCATGAGCTTAACATGATTTTGACTCACAACAAAGAAGAAAAATGATGGGAATAAGCAAAACTTATAAGATTTCTACATGAAATTACCTTGAAAGGCTCGAAAACTTAAAACCCATGAGAAATTTTAAGAAAAATAGCTAAATTTGGTCATGAAAATCCTTAGCAATTTATGAAACTCATCCAATGGTTTTCCAAGATGGAAGAATCGGCTAAGAAAGTGGTGGTGGACCTTTTTTGCCATTGGCTTGTCCCTTATTTTCTTTGATTTTTTTCTTTCATTTATTAGATGTAATAATTTCTTGATTTTTGATTTTTTGATTTGATTTGTTTTAGATATGATTTGATTTTTGACAAAATGATTAGATTTAAATTTATAACTCTTGTCTCCTTGTGATGTCATGCTATCACAACGTACCCTGGGGTGGATCCTCGCGGATCTATGGATGCGTACGACTTAAAATATTTTCCTTACTTGGAAATGTCTTCTTGAACGAGACTTTTCTTTCGCAATGTGATGAGAATGAGAATGTACGAATTCTCGATTTTTGGTACAGTGAAGGGGACCATAAGATGAATCACTCATCTTATTGGGTTTCAGAAGACCATCATGAAATGGCTAACGCTTGGAGTCGCCATGGATCATTTTGGGCTAGGCATGATTGGATGCCTATTGAAACCTATGTTTTAAGTTATGAAACTCAAAACATCGATACCGTGGTCTACGTAATACCAAGATTTGTTGTTTAGGTTCGGGAGTTGGTTACGCACGATGAGGTATGAACCTCTTCACGATGCCCAAAATCGGTACCTTATTATCTATGTCTTATTTCAGTTTTGACTCATTCGATCTTAACTTGTCATTATTTTGATATAACCCCTTTTAATACATGAATCTTATAGAAATACAAATCTAGGTCTTGATGAAAAAGATTTAACCTCATATACAACTCGGAGGGATAGGGAATATGGAGATTTTCAATAAAAATGACCTCTGGATTTTACTTCGAAAATGAAATGTTCCACTTTGGGCACTGGAGAGATACCCACGCAGAACATTACCTTTAATTTTATTTGGAAATATTTTGAAATCATGAATGCATATAATCATCGCAAAGAAATCATGTTAGCAAGGCAATAAATGAAATAACATAACATAGATCATTCAATGCAATAATAAAGAAAATGGGTAGACTATTGGAATTTATCTCGTAATTGGCATCGATTATTTGGGAATAACCAAATTGATAATTTTTTAGACGCATCTGGGCTTCTTGATTAAACAAGGTTTATTTGACATATTCATAGGGGTTCGGGAAAAAAATTAATTGTAATTAATAAACAGTGTTGGAGTATCCCTTCAGAAATGTGGGGTTGGAGTATCCCCATTGATGACAAATAATTTTAACAAAGGAATATTTCTTTTAATCTTGACAATTTGAAAAGTAGGGTTGGAGTATCCCCGTGGATGACAAGTCATTTTGACAAAAGAAGGTTTTTTTTTTTAATCTTGACAATTTTGAAAAATAAGGTTAGAGTATCCCCTCGAAAAAGTGAGGTTGGAGTATCCCCAAAAGTGACACATCTGACACTCTTTAGAGAAGTTGAGTTGGAAAACTTAAGTTGACAAAACTTTGTGATTTGGAAAACGAGTAAACATTTTGACAACTTTAGGTAAAAGAAATTATTGTGAATGAGGATGGTAAAGATGTAAAATGTGTTCATGCCTTGATACGAGCCAATGGGAGGTCAAAGCATGTTCTCGAGTCTAATCGGGTTGACATAGAGACATTTAAATGTCTTGAGACAAAATTCAGGAAAACAACCCAATTTTGACCAAAACTAAAAATAGGGGACAGCATCGTGCTATCTTACTTCCTGAATTTATTCTAAATTGGTTTGAAAGATTTAGAAGGTGGACAAGACACCGTTAGAAAGTTAACTCGATGAAGATCATCCTTAAAATATTCCCACTACCCCAAAAGTCATTTTCTAGGGGAATAAATTTTCAAGTTCAGACTAATTGAGCTGCTGGTAGAGCATATGAGGGACAAGGTGTGTCAAAATTTGAAAAATCACCCTGGACTCATTTGGTATCAAAAAATTGAAAATAATACCTTTCCAGAAAGGGAATTTCACGAAATTTTTAGGAAAAATGTTTGAAAATTTTAGAAAAATTATTTAGTGGATCTGAATGACCCAACCAGAATACATGTTCGGATTCCATAGGTTCTGGACAGTTTAGATTTGAAAAATCATAACTCTCTCATCTGGAATGATCTGGGGGTGAATAAGACATCATTTTAAAGATAATTCGATGGGCATTAAAGGAAAAAATATCAAAAAATTCATGAAAAACCATTTAGGATTTTAAAATGATGTTTTAATTTGCAATAATTATGCTGCCAGCAGGGGATATCTCTTATTTTTTATGTCTACAGTTCCAAACTCGAGTCATTAACATTCGAATGTCTATGACTGAAGGGAAAGAGTGGCATGAGCATCACAAGCTCATTTGCACAGCCCTAGAGTAGTTTAGGGCAATGAAATAGCTCGTTGATCATACCACTCAAGGTTTTGACTCAAGAAAAAGGCATAAACATTTAGGGAATAATTGTAA